>PVJH01034096.1:0-20814 GCA_004026705.1 Nesogale talazaci | reverse complement strand
GGGCTGAGTCCCGGTGGCGTAGTGGTTATGCGCAGGACTGCGGCCCACTGGGACGGAGGTTCAATTCCAGCAGTGGGGCTGGCCCTCCTACTCCCACCACCGGAGAGCAGTGATGGCCCCCCCCACCCAAAAAAAAAAAAAAAGAATGTAAACATTGTCGATGTTAATGGTGTATGTTTTGTGTGTATATTTTCATACAAAAATATCATTAAAGTAATTTTGGGATTCATAGAATAGAGAAGTAGTAACAGAAGATCACAAGATTAAATTTTATTTTCTATGTAGCTATGATAGGCAACTAGAATAGGGATAAATGGGGGTTGTCTTTCCCAAATGCCTGCACTAGCAAAATGGGTGGGCAGGGCCAACAATAAAGGGGTTGCAGGAAAGTTAGACACACATCAGATAAGACACCAATGGAAAAGCACCTAGGCATTGTTGATGTGACATCACACAAGTGCACTTGAACTCAGTCAATAAGGTCGGCCAATACCTGTGGGGGAAAGAGTGTCACTCTCTTGGCCTCTAGGGATTTCCTGATCTTGGTTCTGCATGCGTGGTTTTTGGTATTGTTTTCAAGTGCTTCTTATGCACTCTCCTGAAGTGTTCATCCTAAGCAGCGTGCCCCCACGAGGTGTTGTGCACTTTCCAAAAATAGGGTGTACTTGTTGAGACTCTAATACCTGAAACTTTCCCTTCCCTCATAAAAGTTACTTGGATTTACAAAAATGTTTCTGCGGTGTGAAATCATTCAGCATTCAGGAAGCAAGAACCCGAGATATACCATCCCAGAAACCTAACAGCCAGACCTAGTAGTTAGCCATTATAAACCTTACCACAATGAACTACCTTCATGCCACTTCAAAACACTTGCTAATGCACAACTGTTTCAATTAGTTAGAGTTCCTAAGCATTTTCTACTTGTGTGTATTCTAATGTAACTTATTCGATCTGATTCAAGTCATCAACATGTTTATATAAATAAAACCCTACTTCTGATACCTACCCGGTTCCGATGAGCATTGATTGATGCATAGCGGACGGTTCCTCGAAAGCCTGCCACAGCACGAGGCTATGATAAAAACCAAGCACATAATAAGTGAGTTTCACACATTACTAGAATCATCACTTTTTTTTTTTAATTCACCACTTTTGAGCCCATAAAAGAGATGAGAGAAACATGTTTGGAACTGTTAAAATAAACATTTAAATTCCAACTTTTTATTGTGAAATTATAGGGAAACTATCAAATAGCAAAACCACTGATACCATGCCAATTTTTTCCACCTACATTTTAAAATAGAGTGACACTAAGACATAGAGAAGTTCTGTACATTAGAAAACATTAAAAAGCATTCATATACCCAGAATCATGCCAAGCATCACAGGACATATGTTTCAGCTATATATATCAGGCACATGAGGATTCACTAATGTTAGACGCCAAACACCATGCTTAGCTATTTCATTTACACTCAATTTAAATGAGGTAACAACTTGTACCATTCCAATACTTATATATGAGTCATATATTCAAGTTTTGGGGTACTTCTTAATAGGTTAGATACTAAAACTAAATCCAAACATGAGCTCTCAGAAATCCACAATTAGAATATGTAGAACTTCTTTTCTAAGATCTCACACCAGCTTCCTTCCACAATGTATATATTATGGTTACTCCTATAATTTTTCCAGCTCAAGACTTTGGGTTTGCCATTTTTCCACTTCTGAATTAGAGCTTAAATCTGAGCACTAAATTTGCAAAAGGTTATAAATTATTGTAGAAGCTCAAAGATCATTTTAAGTCTCCATACGAATTAAGCCTCCACTGAATTCTTTCTAACCATTGACGAGTACTGTGAAAAGTTCTGCCCTTGGGTAGTGTGTTTGCAAGTTCATTATGGCCACTCCCCTAGCCAGCAGTGGAAGTGGGCAGTTTAGTTCTCAGGGACTTGCTTAGGTATTGGTGTTAAGGTTGAATAGTCATATCTTGAATGCCTTGGTTGGAGAGTTCCTGAGTCTTTTTAATTACTTTTTTTCTTGCTGTTTTATTATTCTATTTGTTATGAGGGAAAAGTAGGAGATTCAATTAGTTGAGGAACATTTAATGTGCCCTATATATTGAAAAAAAAGCTTTTATTTTCCTGCCATTTATAAATATTATTATTTTAAAAGATAATTTTATCAGGGAGAGACTTCAATTTTCTTTCTTTTTTTTTTTGGGGGGGGGTGGGCATCACTGCTCTCCGGTGGTGGGAGTAGGAGGCCCAGCCCCACTGCTGGAATTGAACCTCTGTCCCAGTGGGCCGCAGTCCTGTGCACAACCACTACGCCACTGGGGCTCAGCCCGAGACTTTAATTTTCTACTGTGAATTAGGTGGAGGGATTTATATTTCAGACCATCAATCTTCAATCAACATTTCACACCTCCCTCTCACCTATTTACAATTTATCTTTTTCCTCTTTGGACCTCTATCTTGTCATTTGCCAAGTCAATACCTGTCAACCTTTAGACCCTTTTTTCATTTAGTCCCTTCATTCCCAAGGTACTCCCTTGGGAACCTACCTTTGGTATGCAAAGTTCCCTTTGGTATGTTCTCTTTGGTGTATATGTCTTTATCCGGATATAGTGGTCTCACATAATACCTGTCAATTTTGTATGAACCCTCATGGTTTAGTGGCTGTGTTAGGATGCAATCCGCATGGAAGCCACTGCAAGTTGAGACAGCGTGGGCACTCCATGCCTGTCAGTCTCTTTGAAATCCAAAGAGGGTCATCAAGAGTCAGAATTGACTTGATAGCAGTGAGTTTGTTTTTTTCTCCTCAGAATAACTTGCTCAGTATCATGTTCTCTAGGTCCATCTATGTGATGAGGTGCTCCTTGTTTCCACTGTGTCCACAGTATTCCAGTGTGTATATACTAAAGTTTCATGACCTATTCTTCTGCTCTTGGGCATTTGGGCTATTTCTAATGTCTTATCACTGTGAACAATGTTTCAATGAAAATGAGAATGTATATGTCTGTTTGTGTTATGGCCCTTACTTCCTTAGGGTCTATATCCAGTGGAGGTATGGATCAGTTGTTTGAGGCAGCACCATACTGATTTCCAAAAGTATTGTGATTTCTTTTTTTTAATTAAAAATCATTTTATTGGGGGCTTGTACATAGTTTTTCACAATACATAAACATACTGTGCCAAGCACCTTCACATGTCTGCTGCTGTTATCATTCTCTAAACATCCGCCTTTTCCCTTGAGCCCTTGATATCGGCTTCCCATCCTTTCCCCTCTTCCCCTGCTCTCCCTTCCCCACCAACCCTCAATGCTTTATAAATTATTATTGTTCTGTCGTATGTTACACTGCCTGACCTCTGCCCCAAGCCACTCCTTTGGTGCCCGTCCTTCAAATAGGAGCTTATGTGCATATCCTTGCAGTGGGTTCCATCTCTCTACCCCCACCTTCTCTCTACCCTTCCAGCAGCTCCAATCTAACCACTGGCCTGAAGGGGCTCATCCATCCTGATCTCCCCATATCTCCAGCTCCCCTCTCCACCAGTGTACCTTCTCCAGTCCATCTGGATTTGTAAGGTAGAGCTGGGACCATGATGGTTGGTGAGGAGGAAGACTTCAGGAACTAGAGGAAACGTGTATGCATCATCACTGCCCAGCTGCCCCTTGACTGGTCTGTCTCCTCCCCGTGACTCCCCTGTAAAGGGGTGACCAATTACCCACCAGTGGGCCTTAAGTCCCCACCCTGCTCTCTCCCCCATTCGTAATGATGTGATTCTTGTTCTTTGATGCTTGATACCTGCTCCCTTCGGCCCCTCTTGATCACACATGCTGGTGTGCTTCTTCTAGGTGGGCTTTGCTGTTTCTGTGCTGAACATCGACTCTTTTATCTTTAAGTCTTTGAGACTCCAGACATTCAATCATTTGGTAGCTGGCCACCATCATTTCTTCTACTCTGTTTGCCTCTGTATCCATTTGTCTTGAGTGATCGTACCGGGAGTCAATTGATCCATTGATTTTGATTTTTGTTCTTTGATGCCTGATACCTGATTGTTTCAGCACCTCATGATCGCACAGGCAAGAGAGCTTCTTTTATGGTAGGTTTTGTTGCTCCTGAGCTAGATGGCTGCTTGTTTATGCTCAAACCTTTAATACCCCAGATGCTGTATCTTTTGATAGCTGGGCACCATCTGCTTTCTTCACCACTCTTGCTCATGCTCCCACATGTCCTCAGTGGGCACCTTGGGGATGTGTGCATACAGTGATATGTGTTTGTTTGTTTTCCCTATTTGATGTCTGTTGCCTTGACCTTTCACCACCTTGTGGCCACACTGGCTGTTGTGCTTCTTCTGTGTGGGTGTGTTCTCTTCTCAGGTATATGGTCTATCTTCAGGCTTTTAAGACTCCAGACATTATATCCTTTGATAGTTGGGCACCATCAGCTTTCTTCACCACATTTGCTTATGCACCCATTTTACTTCAGTGATCGTGTTGGGCTAGTGAGCCTCGTGGAATACCAGATTAATAGAACAAAGTGTTCTTGCATTGAGGGAGCCATGGGAGGGCCCAAGGTCCACTTGCTACACTAGTATTTGACTATAGATATGTTCTTAAGTTTATTCCCTCCTTATAGTAGATAATTGTATTTATGTATGGACATGCTTATGTTTAGACCTCTTAAGTGTCCTTTGCCTTCTAGCTCTTTCCTCTATTTCCTTCCATCTCCCTCCTGTCCCACCATCATGTTCCACCTTCATTGGCCTTTCAGTGCTTCCTCACAGATTCACTGTTCTTGCTTAATCCCTGCCAAGCCTCCCACACCTTTCTTTCCATTGAGGTATTATGATTTCTATTATCAGTCACTTGAGGTAGCACCATCCTGATTTCCACAATGGTTGTACAAACGTACAGACTACTAGCATAATGGGGGATGTCCAATCTCTCTGCACTCTTGGTAGCATTTGTTGTTTTTTGCATTTTGAATTGGGTTGCCATTGTTGTACAAGGTTCTATTTCATTATTTTCTGAACTACTTTTTTTTTCTGTATCACTGCCCTGGTGGGAGGAGGAAGCCCAGTCTTGCTCCTGGAGAGCTGCTGCTGGATTTGAACTGTCAACCCTGTGGGCCGCAGTCCCACACACAACCACTGCGCCACCGGGGCTCAGCCCAAACTACATTTATAATCTCTTTTATCTAGTATAATATATGTGTCCCACTTCTGTAGGAAATTAACACTGAGGGAGTTATGTGTAGGACTGTGTTCCCTAACTTATAACAGAGGGAACCTGGAAAGCTACTATTCCATAGTAGGACAATCACCACTTTGTTAAATTAGAGATAAAGTCCAAGTATATTATCCTGCTTTATATATCATTCTCAAATTCTCCCCTAACAACTATGCAGTCTGAAAGTGAGCACATGGTTGATTCTATTTCTCTATAGAAGAGAACATTCTTTTGTTATCTCTTCCTGCTATAGCACCCGTCCCACCTTATATCCTCCCCCAAATGCAGATATTAGGTTTCCTCACCTGTGAGTTCAGGGACTTTACTGTGATTGCCACCCACCTTGTGAGGTATGTTAACTACTGAATATGTATGTCTTACCTATAAATATCTCAAGGCACTCTACTCTCTCTTCTTCCACCTCCATGTGGACCATCAAGAGGGGCAGGGGTGAGCATAAAATGTGTCTGACTCGAGAAGCTTCCTCTGTAAAGTGGAGATACCGATTCTGGCCTCACAGGATGTTGGAGTTGTTGAGAGGAGGACAGTAAGGGACTTGAATAAAAGAAAGTAGGGGATCATTGTATTATAAAGAAACTGAAAAATAACTTCAGTCGCCTAATTTTACAGGTCAGGAGATCAAGTTTGTTGCCTAGAGCAGAGTGTGTTAAAAGTTTCCAAGCAGTAATCAAAGGCACACTTGGTTTCTATTCACCGAGAACAAGAGATAAGCAAGTAAAGTCCAGCAAAGGAGAAAATGAAAAGTGTGGAGAATTACTTCCATTGTTCTGAGATCAGAAGAACAGGGTGGTGTCCAAATACCATTTCTGAGCTTTTTTTTTTTTTTTTCTCATTTCTGAACATTTTGACCAAGGATTTTATAGACACTGATCCCATGATGGGAAACACAGAAGCTTTCAAGTTCTGGAGGCATAGAGGTTGGATGAACCCCCTGAAAACTACTGCCCTCAGATAATGTTTAAACCTTAAATCAGAACTATTCCACGAAAGATTCTTAAAACCAAACAATAAGTTAGCTTAAACAAATAAAATTTTTTGCTTTCACCAATATCTCTTTTGAGAACTATATATTCCATCAAGTAGGAACAAGTGAGGAACTGATACCAAGGGCTCAAGTAGAAAGAAAATGTTTTGAGAATGATGATGGCAACAAATATGCTTGACACAATGGATGGATGGATTGTGATAGAGTTGTCCGAGTCCCCAATAAAATTAAAAACAAATAGATAAATAACAAAACAAAACAACAACAAAGAGCTGCAGTCTCTCTGAAACTCATAGGGAGCAGTTCTACCCTGGTTGGCTTTCAGTTTGTGGTATAGATTCTCAGTAACTGAGTAAAATACATTATTTTAATTTTTTTGGTTTGTTTTTTGGGCATCACTGCCCTCAGCAGGAGTAGGAGTAGGAGGCCCAGCCTTTGCTCCTGTGAAGCCCGCTGCTGGAATTGAACCTCCATCCCAGTGGGCTGCAGTTCCGTGCACAACCAAAATACATTATTTTAAAAAGCAAAAGAGCAGAACCAAAGTCAAGCATCCTAGGGATGTGTTGAAAACACACATGTTCACCAATAAGGAAAGTGGTCCTCTGCTGACTGCATCATTGCACAACTGGCAGGCTGCTTCTTAAAGTTTACAATGTCATAGGGCATGGCATGGATTAACCTTTTGACTGCAGTCATTAAGCTTTTTTGTAAAGGGTCATCAAGAAAATGTTTTAGACTTTGACAGCCAGAAATCTGTGTCACAAATATTAAGTTCTGCCTTGGTATCAGGAAAGCAGTCAAAGAGAAGATTTGAAAGAGAGCTTATTGATGTACACACTGAAATCTGAATTTCACTTTATTTTCACATGTTACAACATCTCGTATCTCGTTTGTGAGGTTTGTGTGTGTGTGTGTGTGTGTTTGTGTGTGTGCGCGTTTGCGGGGGGGGGCACCACTGCCTCCGGTGGTCGTGGGCACTACCCAGTGCCGCTCCTGAGAGCCACCGCTGGATTCGAACCACCAAACCTGTGGGCCGCAGTCCTGCACTCAACCACTTATGCCACCGGGGCTCAGCCCGAGTTTTATTTTGTGTGTGAGGTTTTTTTAAATTAACGATTACAATTATTTTTAAAATATGATCAGCTGACAAGCTGAATTTGACCTTCAGGCCACAGTTTGCTAGCCTCTGGCCCAGACACACAGCAAAAATAAATTCAACTTGTGTTTGTCGATTCCAATAATGTGATGTCAAACTATCCACATGGTGTCACTGAACAAGTTTTTGAAGAGAGATGATTAAATACCACATCACTAACAGAGTTTTACCACTGGACAGATTCAATACATGTAAATAATTCAAAATCACTCTAACCAAACTCACTGGCATGGGCTGATTCTGACTCACCGTGACTGCACAGGACCAAGTATAACTGTCCCTGGAGATTCCCAAGGCTGTAAATAGACCTTACCAGAACAAAAAGCTACATCTTTCTCCTGCTGAATGGCTGGTGCTTTTGAACTTTGAATCTATAGGCAGCAACCCAGCATGTAATTCACTATTTGACCCAAACTCCTTAAAATAATTTTAAGAGCTCAGAAAAAATGAGGATGATCAGACGGGTAGAATCTGCAGACCCATCAGCTGGGTGGTCCTCTCTCTGCCTGGAAGACTGGGTCCATAGAGACCAGATGCCTTCCAGAGATGCAAGGCAGGACCTTGAGAAACACACTTGGGCACAGAGAGGACTCTCTGTCCTGGCTGCTTCTTCCTCCCTGTGTCCCCCATCTAGCCTGCTGCACCCAGAGCCCGTGAAAGCACCCGAGAGCAAAGACATGCCCTGCTTGCCAAAGGTTCCTACATGATAGCAGGTGTCTGCTCTGGGAGACGGGCCTGAAGGCCAGCGGAGAGCCAGGCAGATCCCAGCTCCCTGGGGAGAAATGCTGCTACAGAGCCCCAGGCACCAGGGATGGCTTCGTCCAATGAACTAGAGCTCAATCCTGCCAATTGAAAAAAAGCACAAGCAGGGCTGAGCCCCGGTGGCACAGTGGTTGTGCGTGGGACTGGGATGCCCACTGGGAGGGAGGTTCAATTCCAGCAGCGGCTCCACAGCAGCAAAGGCTGGCCCTCCTACTTCCACCACCAGAGGGCAGTGATCCCCCCCCCCCCCCCGAAAAAAGCACAAACAATAGTAAAGTACGGTCCTAATTAGGAAGTGACATGTTGGAATTATCTTTGTTTTTTTTGGGGGGGGGCGGGAGGGGGCATCACTGCTCTCCGGTGGTGGTGGGAGTAGGAGGCCCAGCCCCACTGCTGGAATTGAACCTCCGTCCCAGTGGACCGCAGTCCCACGCGCAACCACTACGCCACCGGGGCTCAGCCCTTATCTTTGTTTTTAATATGTTGCATTTAATTTTAAAAATGTGTCTGACTCATTTATTTTATTGTCTCCCATTTTTCCTATCCTCTATGACTTTACTATGATCTTTATATATTATAAACACACAATTGTGCCAATGGACCCTTCGGTTGTTAGAAGCTTGTTTCCTCTGACACACTTTTGTGTTTCTGTCAACAACTGTGACTTTTCAATTTGCCATTAATCATAATTTTGTGAGTTTTCCTGGTACTCCCATATCCTATTTAAGTGACTAGTTGTCTGTATCTGAGATGCCATATTGGCCTAATACCAAGTCTCCCTTATCTAGCTGAATTCTTTTTTTTTTTTTTTTTTTAATCTAGCTGAATTCTTTGTCTTTACCCTATTTAAGACTAAATAAAATGTGCTTTTAAAAATTTTACTTACTGTAAATTTAGAGTCATTTTTCTCTCCTACAACATCTCCAGTGAACAGCTCTTCTATTCCATATTAAAGCCTTTACTCAAATGCCACTGCCTTGATCATCCTAATCTAGAATAGCCTCCTCAATCTGGAAAGAACTCTAATCTTTACTCAGTTTATTTTTATTCCATACCTTCTACTACTTAAAACTAATTTTGTTTGTCTATTGCCTGCATTTTCCCAAAGGAATATACTGTGTGAGGGAAAGATCTGTGTATATTTTTCTAATCTTACAGATATAGGTTAAGTAAGTTGTCTGAGGACATAAAATTTTAAGTGGTTGAAATAGGCATCAAACAAGATATTTTGACTTGATAACATACATCCTTTCCATTCTACTGCTTCACAAGAATTTAGTATCCTAAAGATACAATGTGAAAACTGACTCTTTTAAAAAAAAAAACATGTTTTTTCTTTCTATTTTTTTTTTGACATCACTGCCCTCTGGTGGGAGTGGGAGGCCCAGCCTTGCTCCTGAAGAACTGCTGCTGGATTTGAACTGCCAAGCCAATGGGCTGCAGTCCCGCACTCAACCACTATGCCACCGAGGCTCAGCCCGAAAACTGACTTTTTATACTTTCTTTTTTCTTGCAGTAATTTCAAATTTTCCTCAATTAAAATGTTTTGGTTTTTGTATTTTACAAACTACTATTTTGTTTGTTTGTTTGTTTTGGGCATCACTGCCCTCTGACGGTCGTGGCAGCTACCCAGCCTTGCTCCCGGAAAGCTGCTGCTGGATTTGAACCGCCGAGCCAATGGGCCGCAGTCCCGCACTCAACCACTATGCCACCGCGGTTCAGCCCTACAAACTACTATTATAGTCAGAATAATTCTGTCGTTTTTCAAATTTTATTTACTATGGTCACTTTGATCATATGCAATGATAAGGTAAGCATTCTATTATATAAACCTCCATTTGTTTATTATTCTAAACCATGTTTAATCTATTCAAGTTGTCTATTTCTCCACCCTTTTAAAATTTTTTTCAAGTTGTGTATTTCAATTCTTTTTTCTTTTCTTTTTTTTTTTTGTGGGCATCACTGCCTCTGATGGTCGTGGGCGCTACCCAGTGCTGCTCCCGAGAGCCACCACTGGATTTGAACCGCCAAGCCCGCGAGCTGCAGTTCCGCACTCAACCACTTACGCCACCGGGGCTCAGCCTATTTCAATTCTTTTACAGAATTATTTCTTGCCCTTTAAATATTTATTTTAACTATTTTTGGGGGGGCACCGCTGTATTTTAACTATTTTAAATACTTTTAATATTAAGTCTCAATTATTCAATGCTCCCATAATTTTTTAATTTTAAATCTCCTTATTTTCTTAACTGCTGAGCACTGAGAATAAAAAGTAGATATCGCAATATTTTCGAAGATATAATTAACGTACAAATGTCCAATATTCATCTCATGGCTGATAGAATACTGCAGTTGGAAACTTCTCTTTCTAGAAGTAAATCTCTAAGATGACACATGAAAATACTGTCAAATCTTTATGAAATAGCAACTCTTTCATAAATAGCATTTATACCTGATAGCTTTTGGTTAACATAAAAGTGTTTTTGTAACATGTGGTTTTGCCCAGTTTTGCACACTTCAATAATAGGATAAAAATTTCCTGTTCTCTTATATTCTGCAGACTAATGCCCAGCTAATTAGACATTTAAACGTTCCCAAGATAGATTCTGGCCAAGACAGGCCCAGGAGACATTTTCCACTTAAGAGCATCCTTGGCCTGGCTCTGACCTCACTTCTGTCATAGTAAAAACAGGGTAAAGAGAGATCAGCAGTTTAGGGAAATATTTTTCTTTAAAAAAATTTTTTTGGGGGGACATCACTGCCCTCTGGTGGTCGTGGGAGCTACCCAGCCTTGCTCCTGGAGAGCTGCTGCTGGATTTAGACCACCAAGCCCATGGGCCACGGTCCCACACTCAAGCACTATGCCACTGGGGCTCAGCCCTTTTTTATTTCTTTTGAGTCACTAATGACTAATGACTTCAAGTCCATTTTAAGTTTACTTTTTCTCACCTCCTGTTTTTACTTATTATTTTTTTAAGTCACTCAGTACTGTATAGGTTTGAGGAATAGGATTATCTGTAGGAATTTATTCGGGGTGGTGGTTAAAGAAACCAAGTATATATTTAAACAAGCCATCTCAAGAAACGAAATAAAAAATATCCTGTTAAACTCTCCACATATGTGGTTTTCTTCTCACCTCTTTCCCATCTTCCTTCCCACTAAATAACCTATTTCTTCCCTCTCCCTGTTCCTGCTCTTGCCCCTGGCATCCTCTTAGTCATCAGTCCTATTATCTATCAGTGTATAAACACGTTCTCTTTTTCTTTGCTTTTTCTTAAAACCATGGTGTTAAGTATTTTTCTTTGTAAGATTGCCTTGCTAAATGCATGTTATCTAGCTTTGTCCATGACTTTCGGTATTTAAGAGAACTGTCACTGTTTTTCATTATAGCATCATATTCCCTAGAATGAATATACAAGAGCTTGTTTACCCATTCCTCTATTATTGGAGGTTTTAATTGTTTCTATTATGGAAACTGCTGCAAAAAACCTACATGTGCAAATGTCTGATAGTGTTCTATTCTTTTTTCTTTAGGGTATACACTCAGTAGGCAATAGATTGCCAGATACTAAGGTACCTTTATTTACATTTGTTTAAAAAAGTGCTATATTGATTTCCATAGAGATTGTATAATTTGCCAGTCCTACCAACAGTATAGAGGTGCTCCTATCTCTTTGCATATTTGCCAACAATTACTATATTCTTTTCTAATTGACTTTTCCAAAAGTGTTATATTTCATGGTTTTCATTTATATTTTTCTTTTGTGTGTGTGTGTGCTATCACTGCCATGGTGGGAGTAGGAAGCCCAGCCTTGCACCTGGAGAGCTGCTGCTGGATTTGAACTGTCTACTCTGTGGACTGCAGTCCCGAACACATCTACAAGGCCACCAGGGTTCAGCCCTATTTTTCTTATTGCTAATGATTGTGAGCATTTCTTCATAGGGTTGTTGGTCACCTGGATATTGTCTTTGGTAAATTGCCTGTTCATAGCTTGCACCATTTTTTGGTTGGGTTATTTGTATGTTTCTTAAAATGTAGCTTACTACAAATTTTGGAGACCAGCCCTTTATCTGGTATATGATTATTGAATATTTTCCCCAACCTGTGGGTTCTCTGTTGACTCTTTAATGTGCACAAATGTGTTTAGTAGGTTCCAGAGTTTTGTTTTTGTTTTTTTGTGATCTACTATGGTGTGGATATTTTTCATTATGTTTGGTAGTGTGTTTATGCCTTACATTAGGGTCCTTAAGCTTATCCTTAATTTTTTATCCATAGTTTTTATAATAGTGATTTATATTTATTTAGGTCTTCGATCCATCTTGATTATGTTGTTGTACATGGTATGAGGTAGGTTCCTATCCCTTGCCCATTTAATGTGTTTTAGTTCTTTGTCAAAATCATGTGTGCAGCAGCCTGTGTGATCACAAGGTGGTGAGGGGATGAGGTATCAGGCAATAAAGAACAAAAAATCCTATCATCGTGTGTTCACCTTCCTGATACAATCACTGAAGAAAAATGGGTATATAAGAAAACGTAGTGAAGGAAGCTGGTAGTGCCCATCTATCAAAAGGTATGCATCTGGGATCTTAAAGGGTTGAAGGTAAACAAGCGGCCATCTAGCCCAGAAGCAACAAAGCCCATATGGAAGAAGCACACCAGCCTATGTGATCACAATGTGTTGAAGGGATCAGGTAGCAGGCATCAAAGAACAAAAAATCAAATCATTGTGAATGTGGGGGAGTGCAGATTGGGGACCCAAGAACCATCTGTAGGTAATTGGACATCCCCTTACAGAAGGGTTGCAGGGAAAAGATGAGCCAATCAAGGTGCAGTGTAGCAAGGATGAAACATACAACTTTCCACTAGTTCTTAAATGCTTCCTCTCCCCCCCCCCCCCCCCAACTATCATGATCCCAATTCTACCTTACAAATCTTGCTAGGCCAGTATATAGATAGAAACTGGAATCACAGGAAATCTAGGACAGATGATCCCTTCAGGACCAGTGGTGAGAGTTATGATACCAGGAGGGTGGAGGGAAGGTGGGGTAGAAAAGGGGAACTGATTACAAGGATCTACATATAACTCCCTCCCTGGGGGGCAGATAAAAGAAAAGTGTGTGAAGGGAGATGTAGGACAGTGTAAGATATGACAAAATAATAATAATTTATAAATTTTTTATCAAGGGTTTATGAGGGATAGGGGAATGGGGAGGGAGGAGAAAAATGAGTCGATAGCAAGGGCTCAAGTAGAAAGCAAATGTGTTGAGAATGATGAAGGCAACAAATGCAGAAATGTGCTTGACATAATGGATGGAAGTAAGGGCTGTGATAAGAGTTGTATGAGACCGCAATAAAATGATTTTTTAAAAAATGAGTTTGGCATTGTATACTGGTTAGTAAAATCTTGGTTTGGGTTAGAGAAATCTTGATGTTATCAAGAAAAGACATAATAGTAGGACAAGAAAATTCAGTCATCTTACAATACAACCAGAGCAAGCAGTCATATACACAAATAATTCTGTATCACAGCAGCTTAAATATACTATTAGCAAAGTACAATGTGCTATGAAAGCCCAAGAGTGGGGAAGATTACTTCTACTTGGTGAGCAGAATAAACAAAAGGTTTTAAGAATAAGGCAATATTATTTTTCAATGATTTTATTGGGGGCCCTCATAGCTTTTATAACATTCAATATGTATCAAGCATATTTGTACACATGTTGCCATCTTCATTCCCAAATATTTTCTACTTGAACCCTTGGTATAAGCTCCTCTTTCCCCTCTTTTTTTTTTTTTTTTTAGGAATCATTTTATTGGGGGCTCATACAACTCCCATCATGATCAATATATACATCAATTATATGCAGACCACAATTGCATACTTGTTGCCATCATCACTCTCAAAACATCCTCCCACCACTTAGCCCTCCAGTACCAGCTTCCCATATTTCTCCTCCCTCACTACTCCCCCACAAAACCTTAATAATTAACAAATTATTATTACTTTTTCATATCATACACGGTCTGATGTGTCCCTTCACTCACTACCCTGATGTCCATACCCCAGAGAGGAGGTTATATGTAGATCCCTGAAATTGGTTCCCCCTTTCTATTCCACCATCCTTCCATCCTCTTGGTATCACCACTCCCACCACTAGTCCTGAAGGGATCATCTATCCTAAATTCCCCAGGTTTCCGACTCCAGTGTACATCCCCTGGTCTAGCTGAATTTGTCAGATGGAATTGGAATGATAGTGGGTGGAAGGAAGCATTTGAGAACTAGAGGAAAGTTGCATATTTCACTGTACCTTGACTGGCTCATCTTCTCCTTGAACCCTGCTGTAAGGGGATGTTGCTTCATCTATTGATGGGTTTTGGGTCCCCAATTTGAACTCCCCCTCATTTATAATGATATAATTTTTAGTTCTTTAATGTCTGATATTGGATCCCTTCAATACCTCATGGTCACACAGGCTGATGTGCTTCTTCCCTGAGGGCTTTGCTGCTTCTGAACTGGATGGCCGCTTGTTTACCTTCAAGCCTTTCAGATCCCAAACGCTATATCTTTTTTTTTTGACATTGTATCTTTTGATAGCTGGACACCATCAGCTTTCTTCACCACATTTGCTTAAGCACACATTTGTCGTCAGCAATTATATCAAGAAAGTGAGCACACAACGTTATGATTTTTAGTTCTTAAAGCCTGATAACTGATCCCTTTGGTTCCACAAGCTGGTGGGCTTCTTCCATATGGGCTTTGTTGCTTCTGAGCTAGATAGCTGCTTGTTTACTTTCAATCCTTTAAGATTCCTTACGCTACATCTTTTGATAGCCAGGCACCATCAGCTTTCTTCACCACCTTTGCTTATGCACACATTTGTCTTCAGTGATCTGTCGGGAAGGTGAGCATGTATCATGGAATGATAAGGCAACATTTTACTGGGGATTAAAATAGGTCATCTCGTGGAACTTTTCCAATAAATTGCAATTTGGGAGTATCTATAAAAATTATAAATCCATATATCCTTTTTGACCCAGTAATTTCACTTATAGAAATTTATCATATATTTGCATATGTATAAAATAACTGATAGTCAAAGTTTGTAATAGCAAAAGACTGAAGGAAATCTAAATGTTCATTAAGAAATTAAATAAATAAACTGGCTGTGCCCCAGTGGCATAGTGGTTGTGCATGGGACTGCGGCCCACTGGGTTGGAGGTTCAAATCCAGCAGCAGCTCTCCAGGAGCAAGGCTGGGCCTCCGACTCCCACCACTAGAGGGCAGTGATGTCAAAAAAACAAACAAAAAAACCCACAAGAAATTAAATAAATTGGGCTGAGCCCCAGTGGCGTAGTGGTTGTGTGCGGGACTGCAGCCCACTGGGACGGAGGTTCAATTCCAGCAGTGGGGCTGGACCTCCTACTCCCACCACCGGAGAGCAGTGATGCCTCCCCCCCCAAAAATTAAATAAATTAAAGAGTACCTCTATATAATGAAGTATACTTTTTTATATATAATTTTTTTAATTTTAAATAAATTAAGGCTAAATAATGAAATACACTTTTTACTTGTGACAAGGAATAAGGAAATTCTATATACTGACAATGACCTAGAAATATATATTACTGAAGATACTCATCAATCTACCTTTTGAGGTAAAAGAAAAAAAAGTTGATGTGTATTTATTCTACATGCATAAAGAAATTCTATAACAATGTAGTAAGGAATTATTATTTTTTTCCACCAAGGAATTATTAATAGTATAAGGAGTCCTAGTGGTACAGTGGTTAAGCACTCAGCTGGGAACCAAGAGACGAACAGTTTGAACTCACTAACTACAACATAAAAATCACAGAACGATCTGCTTTCACAAAAATCCCAGCTTTGCAAACCCTGAAGGTTACACAGTCCTATAAGTAGAAATAAATTAGAAAGCAATGGTTCTTTCAAATTTTTAGCAATAGGAGCCCTGGTGGTGCAAAGCTAAATGTTACACTGCTAACCCTAAGGGTGATGTTTCAAACCCACTAGCCACTTCAAGGGAGAAAAATGATACCGCTGTACCTATAAAGATTACAAAGTCTTAGAAACCACAAGTAGGATCTCTACCAGTCAAAACTGACTACTTGACAACAGTCGCAACTGCCCACTACAGGTTAAATTTGAAGGACAGAAGAAATAAATGGGTAATCGCTTCTCAGTCTTTTAGCTAAGATCAAGTGTAGAAGTAAATGGGTAAAATAGGAAATGAGTGTCTTTTGGGATAGGAAGGATGAGGTGAAAACTGTTTCATCATTTTTTAAATGTCAGGTTTGCTGAAATGTAAGTTATATAAAGCAAAAGTCATACTTGAAGTGTATGCAACGCTATGGATTTTACAAAAATAGAAAAATTAAGTAACCACCAGTACCATAATCAGTAGATAGACCATTTTCCTCACCCTGAAAAACTACCCTGTGTTCCCTTGTAGACAATGTCTTCTCACCTTATCCTAATCTCTGCCAACAAACAATCTTATTTCTGTATTTTAAATAATGTCTAGTTAGTGTATTGTGGTATCTGACTGGTTTTAATTTGTATTCTCTCTACTGACTAATGATGCTAAGAGTCTTTTAATGTCCTTACTTGCCATCTGTTTCTCTTTTATGACAAAATATTTATCCAAATCATTTGCCTGTTTTCAGTGGGTTGTTTCATTTTCTTATTGAGTGGTTTACAGATTCTGATTATAAAGTCACAACATCTGGGATTAATGCTACCATATTCTTTTGCTAATTTATTGTAGTGGACAACTTCCCTTTCACAAATTAGTAGCTGCACTCAGAAGACAGCCAGCCCAAAGCAGATTCAACTAGGTCAGACACACACATACAGATTTCTTGGCCAAAGGGATTAATTTATTAAACATACCTAGTAAAACTTTCAGGTTCCCCATATCACAAAACATTGGACAAGGGGTACTCAATACATTGATCAAAACCTACTAGTCAATTGCAAATGTAGTGTGGATAGATTGCATGGCAATTAAAAACATAGATGTGAGCCTATCATCGATCCCGTCACTTAACTGATATAAACTGCTATAAAGCCAGTCAGATGCAATCTTAGGTATCAAATGCACGTGCAAACAACTGCTCTAAGTGCAGCTAAACTGACAAGCTAAGTTTTTGCCAACTTTTAGACCTTGCTCGTTTTCTCTTAAATGGAAGAAAGGGTATTAATATGAGTCGGGGAGCTGGACCAAGTAAGAGGACAAAAACATCTCACTTTCATACGGAATGGGAGATTTCGACACTACAAGCTGACATTCAGCTGAAGTTCAAAGTGCATGAATCGTTCTGGAACTTACTTGCAGAGGGAAAGCACCCAAACATGAGAAAATGTGCTACCTCCTTGACTGCACTATTCAGCTGTCCTTCTTTAAGTGAGTCAGCCTTTTCCCACATAAAGATCATTAAGTCCAAGTACTGTTCCACCATGACTGATGATCATTTAGAAGTGTGCTTGAGGCCGGCTGTCAGCAGTTACTGTCCAGACTCTGCAACTCTGGCTCATTCCACTCTGCACAGTGCAAGTCATCAGAGTAAACCCAGGTAATGACAAAAAATGTACAAAGTTAATTGTGTTGTGTTGTGTGATATGGACTCGTGATTATGCAAGGTACATAAACATCCATTGTACATATACAGAATTCTCAAAGCACTTATGAATAAATGTAATAAAAGAAATAAAAATAAATGTTTTGCATTTTTTCAGTTGGTAGATCATTTTGACTTGATCATTTTATAAGTAGTTTTCACCCTGCAAAAGTGTGAGTACTTCTGCATCAGACACGTCCTTTATGCCTGTGCAATAAACTAAATAGTGCATGATCCTTTAAATCTCAGAGTAGATGAGTTCAATGAATCCTCAGACTTGCCTATTTCTTTTATGAATGTTTAACTTTCTCATTCATTTCCCTATAAATCTGAAAAATCCCAGCTACTCTGGGAGTCAAATCTGAGAAGTCATCCCCCTGACTCCCTGCTCAGTGCTTTGCAATAAATGTGTTTTCTCTTTATCAAAGACTGGTGTCTAGAAATTGGATTTCTATGCTCATCAGGGAAGAAATCCTCTCTGGTTTGCTTACAAACCGTGTCTTTTACACAGTCTTTTACAAATTGTGTCTTTTCACAATTGTGTGCTTTGCACTTATATTTTCCCTAGTCTGTGACTTGTCTTTTCATTTGTTTAACAGTGCCTTTCACAGAACATTTGATAAATTTTTTTATCTTTTTTTTTTTTTGGGGGGGGGCGCATCACTGCCTCTGGTGGTCGTGGGCATTACCCAGTGCTGCTCCTGAGAGCCGCCGCTGCATTTGAACCGCCAAGCCTGCAGACCGCAGTCCTGCACTCAACCACTTACGCCACTGGGGCTCAGCCCCACATTTGATAAATTTTTAATTCTTTTACTTGTACAGCATTTAATTACAATAAGATAATATTTTAAATATCTTTAAAAAGAAAGGAGTGATTAAGCATCTAAGAGCCTATTTTAATTAAATATCAGATGTGATTAATTATGTAAATATTTTGTGTGAAAAATAATTGGGCCTTAAAGAACTAACAGAAGCTTACTAGGAAGAAAGAAATGCATTCCAGGTAATGAGAACTTGGTGAACACCATAGATGGGAGGAAAGTACACAGGTGCGAAGGAAGTCTAGTAAACCTGGAGCAACTTGCGCAAGAGAATAGAAAAGTAGGTTGGAACTTTGTTAAGGAGGACCTTGAATATCATAGGAGTCCTGGTGGTGCAGTGCAGTGGCTAACTACAAGGTCAGTAGTTCAAAACCGCTCTAAGGGAGAAGTGAAGCGTTCTACTCCTGTTCGGAAACCTACAGGGGTAGTTCTAACCTATCTTGTAGGGTCACTAGGAGTCAAAATCAACTTGATGGAAGTGAATTTGCTTGAATGTCATACTAAATTATTCATATTGTAATGATCAGACTAATGGAGCTCATGAAATATATACATAAATTATACAAATATATAACATATAAATATAAAAATATTATATATATATACATTAGGCATCACTGCCCTCAGGTGGTGGGAGTAGGAGGCCCAGCCTTTGCTCCGTGGAGCCGGAATTGAACCTCCATCCCAGTGGGCTGCAGTGCCGCGCACAACCACTACGCCACTGGGGCTCAGCTCATGAAATATTTTAAGCAGGTATGTTGCACAAATGAGTAAGTCCTTGAATATTAAGTCTGGTAGAAGCATGACGCATAGCTCAGGATAAGATATGGAGACCAGTAATGAAAACTATTTTAACAATTCAAGCACAAAATTATTACCTGAAGGGAAGAAGCAATGTGGATGCAAACGCGGGGAAGTGTATTTAATATAGGGTTAGCTTCAGAGAGAGAAAATCTGGAAAGAGAAGGACAATGACGCTAGTGCTGAGCCCAACGCATGAATGGACAAAAGAGGAGGGCTGGGGAAGGGGAAACCCAGGAAAAGATCTTCATGAAACTCACAACTCAGGCAAAATTCTGGAAGGCTAACCGAGAAAAAGATTGGGGGACCTTTTCTTACGTGGAGCACTATGGCCAGTTCTGGCCGTTAGGTGCCGTCGAGTTGGTCCCAGCTCACGGCAACCCGAGGTTCAGCAAAACGAAACTCTAGTCCCAGGTCAGCCTCACAAGTGTTCGTGCGCTTCAGCCACTGTTGCAGCCACTGTGCTAATTCATCTCGTCAAGGATCTTCCTCTCTTCTTGCTGTACTTCTACCTTACCAAGTATAATGCATGCCTTTCTCCAGGGACTAGTCTCTCCCACAACATGCCCAAAGAACACGAGACAAAGTTTTGCCATCCTGTCTTGAAGGAATATTCACTATACTTCTTCCAAGACAGACTGATTTGTTCTTATATCCATATGCACCGGAAACTTCAGGTGAACTGTTAGAAGGAATCAGCAGAAAAAACATGCCACTATAAGAGTTTGGACACCAAGAGCCAACTTGAGATGCCAGTCTAACTAAGAGTGAAGAAATTATGGCAGAATAAAATAAAACTCATCAAGGAAATGACTACATTGTATTAATCTTGTCAAAGAGATCACTACATTTTAACTGTCCAACAACTGAGAATCCTGGCCCAGTCAAGCTGACATAAAACCTTAATTATCGGCTGAGCCCCGGTGGCATAGTGGTTGAGTGAGGGACTGCAGCCCACTGGGTTCGCGGTTCAAATCTAGCAGCAGCTCTCCAGGAGCAAGTCTGGGCCTCCTACTCCCACCAGTGGGCAGTGATGCCCACAAACAAAACAAAAACCCTTAATTATCACACTCTGCAGAGTAAACTATATGCTTGTCTGATTCAAAATGGCTAATACCCGTCCATTTCAGCTTACTAATGTCTACTCCACATTCAGCTATTTCAAGAGATAGCTTATGAACAAGAATCAATGGTACTGAAGGACGTTCAAATTGCACTGAAGATATGAGCAAAAAGCAAGGTACACGAATTGATGGAATAAAGCAATTGAAACGTTTCAACATGCTGACAAAGCACTGGAGACACTTGTCTATGCCAAGAAATTTAGAAGACATCGATCTAGCCAACTAACTGAAATAAAATCTTTTTTCATTTTTTTTTTTTTTTTTTTTGC
>PVJH01034095.1:0-20960 GCA_004026705.1 Nesogale talazaci | reverse complement strand
TCCGTGTCCTTCTCTGGTTGGTTGTCAGGGACTTGTTGAATTTTGAATGCCTCCTCCTGCCTGGTTCCTGGTTCCAGGTGTTGCATTAGCTTCAGAGAAGTCACAGGTTTTCTCTGAAATAGAAACCCAGGCCAACCCTGCGCTTCGGCTCCTCCGGAGCCTGTCATGGCGCCTTCCAAGGCCACTAAGTACGAAGAACAAAGGTCATACAGACTGTTTCCATATATTCATCCAGAAAGAACCGAATTAACATATTTTTTAAACAAATTGAGTTATAATAAATGATATAAGAGTGATGAAAACCAAAAGTAAATGATTTTTCCTTCCCAAATCCATACTCACTCACTTCAACAGCTGGCCCATTACCACACAACCCCAACTTAGGGTATAAAGCGCAATGAAGAGTAGGCTTGGTGGTGATGCTGGTTATTCCCATGGTGTCATTTAACTGATACAACTTACATTGCACACAAAGCAAGTCTTTTGAAAACTGTGTTCTGAAAATATTAATAACAGTGAATAAGAACTTTCTAAATGTGCATGTGTTGGGTTAAGCAAAGTTAAATATGATTCCTCAAAAAAAAGAGACACCTTTCTGTTTCCAGATTATGAAAATACTCATTTCGACTTTCTAACATAGAATACACAATATGATTCATATTTAGTTGACCACATAGTCCTCACTTGAATACACATGTATTATATTTCAGAAAACATTAGAAAGAATTATAAAATGCTTTATAAACATACTATGGTTGAGGTTGTCTTCTCACCTGTGGGACTGAATCGTTGCGTGGTCATCTTTCAGTTTCTTCCAATTAAGTCCAGATTTAATTTTATTCCTATTTTTAAAAAGAA
This sequence comes from Nesogale talazaci, assembly GCA_004026705.1. Taxonomy (NCBI): domain Eukaryota; kingdom Metazoa; phylum Chordata; class Mammalia; order Afrosoricida; family Tenrecidae; genus Nesogale; species Nesogale talazaci. The sequence continues at coordinate 20,102 of PVJH01034095.1, read as the reverse complement.
TTAAAAAATGTCAATTATATCAGGTATAACTATTAAAATCATCCAAACTCATTGTTGTCAAGTTGATTCCAACGTTCACTCACCCTATAGGACAAAGTTGAACTGACCCTGTGAGTTTCTGAGACTGTAATCATGTAGGTTTAAAAAACCTTTAGGGAAGTAAAAATCCTCACCATTCTCCCCCAAAGGGCCTGGCAGTTTCAAACTACTAACCCACTCTGCCCCCAGCCTTCTTTACTGTAAGCAATATTATCATAATTGTTCTTTTAAGATAGTTTCACTTTAAGTCTCTGCTCTTTTAGAGTTTTAACTTCCTGATAATGCAGATGTGTTGAGTTATTCCTCAATTCTCTTCATGATTAGAAACACATTTCCCGAGTGATTTCTTCAGCTGCAGGGGCTGGCACGCATACCACAATCACTATCACTTGTAATGGCCATGCTCAAGTCCATTCTTGTAGACATTGCATGACTCCACTTCATTGATGGTCTTCCTCTTCCTAGCTGTCCCTTCTTTATATCAACTATGATGTCTTTTTTCCCCCAAGAACTGGTCTGATAACACAACAAAAGTATGTGAGATGAAATGATTTAAAAGGGCTTAAAATTGAGCAGCTTCAATTAGTTAATTAGTGGAGTGATTTCTACATTTCCATTGCTCTGTATGTAAACAGAAAAACAGTAAATCTCAAGAATAATGGCTCTAAAGTATTGATGGACTCAATTCTAGAAAGATGGTTAAATCCTCACATAAGATTCTGTGGTTTTCTTCACTAAATATCCATGTGTTCTCTCATTTTCTGCCCCAGAGAGTTTTGACAGATGGAGGGCCATGCTGGCCTATGACAATACAACGATGGACTCAAATATCACCTTCATTTTTATACACAGTTTCTAAATTCTTAGTGGAATGATCTGTTATTATTGTGCTATTTTGGTGGGGCTGTTTTCCACTATAAAGAAATCTCAGAGCAAAACGAATACACCAGCAGCTTTCCTTTTAATCCAAGTTGCAAATCCTTACATTACTAACCCAGGCCAGGCATAATAAATTTAAATTTCAAAATACATGACTGGCTAGAAGAACAGAGGCCCCTTTGTGAGCTGGTATCAGTTCATCTCAGTAAAACCTATCACACTAAGATTAGCTTATGGATGATATATCTTTCTCCCTCTTCTAATTTAAGGAGTCATTGTGGCACTCTCAGGAAAACATTGGATTGCTAGATTGGCGGGGCACACCCAACAGCCACTCATCGAGCTTTAGGGACTCTGAGTTGCTGTTTATGATTGCTATGAGTCAGAATTGACTCAATAGCAGTGACTTTGATTTTTTTTTTGTTTGCTTTTACTTGTAAGCCACATTCTATCAATCATCTTCAAGCCACTTGCTTTTTCTCTGGAATGAAAGTGGTTGCTCATTTAAAATAATTGCTCATCTAGAATAAAGCTGATTTTCAAATAAAACTCCTTTTGACATCTTTATTTACATCAAGCTTCATTTAATTAATGTATCTCTGTCAGTACATATTTCCACAAATGTCTCCAGAAACTTTTACTGTAGTTGTTAATAAGACAGCCTACATCTACTTCCAGGTAAAACATTTCTTCTCATTAATCTTTTAATTTTTGAAGCTATATTTAGGACATAAATAATTACTTTTTTCATTTTTGTTTGGGCCATGTGGAAACACCAATTCCCTGAGTGATGTGAACAATTCATATATTTGGCTGGTAGCCAAAGGAATGAAAAGATAGTTCTGGATATCAGCTTCCAAAATTAATCAGCCACTGAAGACTCTAAAGAGAGGACACTTCAACTTACACACTGTGTTATTCTGGGTAGACAAGAGAAGCAAATTCATAAACACGCATATGCATATAAAGAAGAGGTTTATATACAAGAGGAATGGAATATTGAGAAAGCATTCCAACCCAGTCCAGTCCTTCCATAAGTCCAATATTAGCCCATGTGTCTGTATCAATCTAAAAGTCTTCTTCAGACTCACAAAGCACATGCAATGATGCCAGGATAATCACAGACCAGTGGGTGCAGAGACTTGTGTATCCAGTGGTGGTAGAAATATCTCAGCACTGGCAGGAGTCTCCACAGGGCATCTCCAGCCCCAGAGGTCTGGTTCCATCAGGGCAAGCCCATTTGGGTTCTCTTTGGGCTCCTTCAGGTTCCAGGACTCAGGATCTATCAGCATGCTGCCTTCTTGTCTTGTCAGTCGAGTGTCCTAACGGACTGAGTTTTGTTTCTTGTCAATAGGGAGTCTCCAAGTGACTGCATTAATAATCTCTCACTGCCATGGGGGAAATCTCACGAGATTTTCCAGAATTCTCAGAGAAAGCCATGTCCACACCGAGGTATCATTGGCTGTTTCTAGATTGACAGGCTAGACCCCTAAACTCTTAATCAAATTGGCACCAGAGTACATTACTGCTGCACACTAAGAATGACATAATGGCAACTGATTTTTTTTGCTTCTTTTTCTTAAATTACAGAAGACCAGCAGGGCAAAATTCTTGTACTATTCCTAAAAATTGAAGTCAACAAATCAGTGCTTGGAACTACAGAATTCTGGTGGGGCAATGCTTAAACCCTCAAATGCCAACTGAAAACCAGTGGTTTAAACTCAGTGGATAGGCCCATAGACAAGATCAGACAGTCGATTTCAATAAAGATGGTACACTTGAAGACCATGTGTATGGGGCAATCTATGAACTAAATCTTTCCTTTTAAAATGAAACAATAGTGCTCTTATTTTTCCCATCTGCTTTGATTTATAGGGGCCTGGTCTAGTCTTAACCAGCTCTCTTTGCCACACAAATCTTACCCCCTCTTCTCATTTCAGAATTCCAAGGAATAATTCTTCAAGTTGCACACCTGAAGTTTTAGGGGCACCAAATGGACAGAATACAGTGTGCCAAATGAGTTCCACTAATATTTTTAAGTCTGCCTTCCGATAAGTTCTCTTTTAAAAGTTTGTGGGAATTGAAACACAATGGCATTTTAATGAACTTTTTGAAGTCCTCTCTGATGTACATCTGTGTGTGTGCCTATATAAATAATATACAAAATAATGGCTCACACAGTTATGAAGGCAGGCAAGTCTCAAAGTCATGAATCAGACATCAGACTGGAGGCTTCTTCTGACTCAGATTGTTGTAGGACTGTTGATCTCAAAATTGGTATATCAGATGGCAGGCTGCTGGTTCACCTCCCCAGAACCAGAGGTCAGAAGATGCTGCATTAGATGCATAATTGAGAGTGAGTTTTCCAAGAATATTCACATGTGAGAGTATGTCAAAAAGTGTTGCTACAGAATCAGAGAAAACTTTATTAAACAAAAATATCAAATGTGAAACTTTTTCTCAACATGCCTTTCAGCTAGTGCCATACATTTCTGAAGGCATGATTAACTTCTCTCAACCCCACCCCAAAGAATTCAGCACTCTCAGAGAATATATAGGCTATCAGAAACAGGGAAGAACACAAATACAGAGGATTAACAAATTGAGAATTGGGATATACCGAAGATAAAATACCTGTGTACATCTAAATAAATTCACCAAGAGCGCAGTAAGAGAGGTCACAGACTGGAAAAACACCTTTAGCAATCTGACAAATCTGACAAAGACCTTAGAACTAAAATCTTCAATACTTTACAAGGCTATAATAAGAGAAAAACCAACTGCCCATTGAGAAATTGAGTCAAAGACCCAACGAAAGTTTCACAGGGGGAAAAAATCTGAATGATCAATAAACATATGAGAATATGTTTCTGAGCATTAACCATAAAATAAATGCAAGTTAAAACAACTATGAGATACCACCTAACACCCTCAAAGATAGCCCAATTCAAAAAATCAGGAAGCAACAAGTGTTGGAGGCGCTGTGGTGAGATAAGAACTCTCATCGACTGCTGGTCAACCTGTAGGTATGTACAGACACTATAGAAATCAGTATGGTGATTTCTAAAACAGATGAAAATTGACCCAGCACTCCCCATACTGGGCATCTACCCAGAAGAGGCAAGAAACAAACTACTACTAGATATCTGTGCTCCAATGTTCATTGCTGCACAGTTTACAATTGCAAGGAGTTGGAAACAACCCAAATTTCCATGAAAAGATGAATGGATCAAAAAACTGTGGTCCATACAAACGATGGAAAACTACGCCTCACTGAAAAGCAGTGATGAACGCATGAAACACATCACCACTTGGGAAGAACTGGAGGAAAACATGCTAAGTGAAGTAAGCCAAATGCAAAAGGACAAGTACAACATGAGTCTGCTGAGGTAAGCTTAAAAGGGAATGCAGTAAGGGGCATAGGGAAAAGGCTACTGTATATAAATATTAATGAGATGAGGTCCAGGTAATATGGCAGTGGTCAGATTAAGTCCAAGGCTACCCAAGGTAACCAACTAAAGAGAAGGGGCAGAGGGAAGATAACAATGTGTAGTAAGGGAACAGGGAACTAACCCACCAAAAAGGAGGGTATTACTTATATGGCCACAGAGAAAGAGGGACCAAACTTAACTCTGGTATTCCAGAACGTGAATGCAAATGACAGCATAGGGTGGGAAGTAAGTGGAGGATTCTGAGAGCCTGAACTCACTCCCAACTATGTGGATTGCCACCCTTTCCCCCAAGAAGAATTTACTTTAGAAGACAACATGGAAGCTCTGAAAAGAGGGACATGTCTGACCAGAGCACACAGAAGCAAATGAAGGGGTGGGAAAAATGAGTAGAAGGCATGCTGTCCCACCAAACCTTAAGGGTGATCTCCCCACTCAGAACAGATAGCACACACAGAGAACCAGATAGCCAGCTCCACTATGAATCATGATGTTCCTTGCTGACTCAAGGCCCTCTGGGGGACAATACTGGGGACACAGTGTCGGGACTGCAGACAGTCCGACACTCCCACACAGAGGAAAAACTAAGAATGTATAGCACAGCTTCAGAGAGAGCAGAGCAGGGAGGTCTTGAGGGAGTGCCAAGGATAGACTTGGGGGCTAGGGTGTGGAACCCCTCAGACCAGAATGGAGGTTATTCCTAGAGGTCAACAAATAGTGAACTATTTACAAGTTTCGCTTTATCATTATTATTTTATTTATTTATATATACTTTCTGGACATTGCCTTTTCATGTTGTAGTCATTTCATTTTCCTTTGTTGCTTTCTCTTATTGTTTTGTTTTTTGTACATATTATTATCTTTACAGGTCTATCTAGATAAGATAGGCTGGATGATAAATCTCGGAGAGAAGGGAGAGAGGGAGATAGGGGAAAGGAGGTGGTGTTGACCAACCCAAGGATAAGGGAAAGACAAGTGATCCAAAATCAGTGGCCAGGGGTGTGTGGGAGGCCTAGTAGGGATTGATCAATGGTAGGGTAACTGAGGGAAATTATTGAAACTCAAATGAAAGCTGGGCATGAAGGTAGGGCAAGAGGGAAGTAAAAGAAAATAGAGGAAAAAACTAGTAGGCAAAGGGCATTTATAGAGGTCTAAATACAGGTATGTTCATAGGTAAATATATTTACATATTATTATGGGGAAATAGACTTATGTGCACATATTTCAGTAGCAGATGGACATTGGGCCTTCACTCAAGTACTTTCTCAAGATAAGAACATTTTGATCTATTAAATTTGCTACCGCTTAGCTTAAGAAAAGCCATTTTTGTACTAAACCTCCATTTTGTTCTCTAAGGAAAGAAGTAATAAAAAAACGAAGTCACTGTGACATTCTAAATGTCAGCCAGATAGCCGAAAAAACGTATACACCCACTAATATCTGGCTAAGATAAGTAGGCTAGTAAAAACCCTTGTTATCACCTGATATCATCCTATCTTGCGTCCTGCCCCTACCCCCATGGAATGTTTAACTAACTGTATAAAAGGGAAAGAAAATTTTGGTTCGGGGCTGCAGTTTTGGACCCTGTGTGGCCATGCTGTAGCCCAAATTCAAATTTGTCCCCTTTCCTTTTTCCCCTTTCCCCTTTTTAATAAAGATTTGCTTTATTACTCTGCAGAGATGTGGGTCAGTGGTCTTTATTGGGCATGCACTCCGCAACAAAATTGACATGCCATGATGCTCATCTTCTTGACATGATTGCTGAAGACAAAAGTATACATATGCAATTGAAGTGAAGAAAGCTGATGGTGCCCAGCTTTCTAAAGATATGGTGACTGAGGTCTTAAAGGCTTGAAGGTAAACAAGCAGTCATCTAGTACAGAAGCAACAAAGCCACATGGAAGAAGTACATCAGTCTATGTAACCGTGACATTTTAACAAGATTAGGAATCAGGCATCAAACAACATAAAATCATATTATGTGCCCACCATTGCTTTGGGATTGCTAAAGACAAATAGATGCATAAATAAATGTGGTGAAGAAAACTGATGGTGCCAGCTATCAAAAGATATAGAGTCTGAGGTCTTAAAGGTTTGAAGGTAAACAAGCAGCCATCTAGCTCAGAAGCAACAAAGTCCACATGGAAGAAGCACACCAGCTTCTCAGCACAAGATGTCAAAAGGATCAGGTATCAGGCATCTAAGAACTAAAATTTTTATTATTGTAAATAAAGATGAGCACAGTTTAGGGACCCAATGTCCTTCTATAGGTAACAGACTTCCACTTACATGGGAGTCACAGGGAAAAGATGAAGCATACAATGTTCCTCTAGTTCTTCAATGCTCCCTCTTTCTCACTATCATGATCCCAAGTCTACCTTACAAATATAGCTAGACCAGAGGATGTATATTGGGAATGTGCATAGGAAATCCAGGATAGATAATCCCTTCAGGACCAGTGGTGATACCAGGACTGATTTTAAGTATCTACATATGACCTCTTCCCTGGGGCATGGACAAGGGGGAAGTGGGTGAAGGGAAACATCATACAATGTAAGATATGACAAAGCAGTAATAATTTCTAAGTTATCAAGGGTTTATGAGGGAGGGGGGTAAGGAGGGAGGGGAAGAGAATTAGGAACCCATGCCAAAGGCTTAAATAGGAAACAAATGTCATGAGAATGATGAGAGCAGCAGATGTACAAATATGCTTGACACACAATGGATTTATGTTTGGATTGTGATGAGTTGTATGAGTCCTCAATAAAAGGACTTTTTTAAAAGAAAAGAAAACAGATATCAGGAACACAAAGAAGATTTCAGTGCTATTTGACTTATGCCAGGTAAAATGGCAGTTTTGGCATCCCCTGAGGAATCAAATAACTGCCCTTATAAGTGTTTTTTGAGTTTGGGGAGTAATGAGAAATCTGAAGAGCCAAGATTAGGCTTGAGGGTGAATAGAATAAGGTTCTCAATGAAACTTTCATTGGAAAGCACTGCTTTTCTTTAAGAATGAGTCACTTAATTACAGTGATGAAAAATCAGGACAGATCTTGCCTTCAGGACCAGCAGTGAGTTTAGTGATACTGGGAGGATGGAGGGAAGGTGGAGTAGAAAGGGGGAACCAATTGTAGGGACCTACATATAGAATCCTCCCTGGGGTACAAACAAGAGGGAAGTGGGTGAAGGGAAGCATCAGGTAGTGTACTATATGATGAAATAACGATAATTTGTAAATTATCAAGGGTTCATGAGGGAGAGGTAGTGGGGAGGGAGGGGAAATATGAGGAACTGATACGAAGTGCTTAAGTAAAAGGAGGACTTTTTGAGAATGATGATGGCAACAAATGTACAAATGTGGTTTGTATATAATAGATGTATATATTGATTGTGACAAGAGTTGTATGAGCCCCCAATAAAACGATTTTTTAGAAATCTGCTGCACAACTTTTTCAATACTCTTGTCACCAAGATAGTTTTCCATTTTCTTAAAACCTCTTCATAAACCTCTCCATTATCTTCCTGTATCCTTTGAGAAAATCTATCAAGATAACCCCTTGGGGTTCCCTAAAAACAGTACCCTCTGAGATGACCACTCTGCCTTCTATTTAATTGACTGAGCAAATCAGTTCAGATGCCACTGCTTTGATCAGATGTTTTTTTAAGGTACCCTAATTAGAACAAGTCACTTGAGTCACTCAGAGAACTTGACCAAAGGGACACATGTAAGCCTGTTTTGTTTGAAATAAACCTGTGTCTGTATGAACTGGGCCTCCAGTAGTATAGCTTACTGACTTTGGTGTATATGACACAGGCACCACCCTAAAGGACACCTCTTTTCAACTAACTGACTGCTTACGTCAGAGCCAACCATGAAGGATGATGACACACTATCTGCCAAACCACTGAGAATTGAGGACCAGCAAAGTTAACACAGAACCTTAACAATCACAAGGTCCAGCGGGATTAATGTGAACCCTGGATCATGTTTATATATCCAGCCTGGTATCTGGCATTTGTTACCATGCTTAACTTTATAAATGCCTGCCAGGCCTGTGGCAAGCCAAGTGCACCCACTTAATGAGAAGGATTGCGGCAAGATTCTCTCACAGCTAACCAGACACGCAGCGCTTGCAACTCATCTGCCACTGTGATGGGAACCAAGCACTGACACTGCAGTAATTTGTATTTGGACTCAGATTGCAAAAAGAGGGTTTGCAGCGGGGAGATGAGCCAGTCAGGATACAGTATAGTAACAATGACATGTGTAACTTTCCTCTGGTTCTCAAATCCTTCCTCCCACCAACTATCATGATCCCAAGTCTACCAAACAGATTCAGCGAGACCAGGGGATGTACACTGGAGTCGAAGACATGGGGAATTTAGGAGAGATGATCGCTGGGGACTAGTGAGGGAAGTGGTGATGCTAAGGGGGTGGAGGGATGGTGGAGTAGAAAGGGGGAACTAATTTCAGGGATCTACATATGACCTCCTCTCTCGGGTGCGGACAAGAGGGCGGAGGGTGGGTGAAATGACACATTGGACAGTGTATAATATGAAAAGTTAAAAGCAATTTATAAATTTTAGGGGTTCATGGGGAGAAGGAGGGGGAGGGGAAATATGGGGAGCTGGAATTTGAAATAATAAAAGAACTAGAGGAAAGGGAGAAAGAGGGGTTTATACTTAGGACTCAAGTAGAAAATATTTGGAAATGAATATGACAACGTGTGTACAAGTGTACTTGATACAAATGATTCATTGAATGTTATAAGAGCTATAATAATCCCCAATAAAATCTATATTAAAAAATTGGATTGAGTTATTATGAATCGAATGAATTATCATTAAGCCAGAACATTACTTATATGTGTTCCCTGTGTCATACTTTGTTTTAGGAATCAATGCAGCTAACCTTAATATCCATATTCAGAGAAATGTTAAGATCTATGAAGATACTTCTCAGGGTTGAGGCCACGTTAGTTAGAGTTCTTCTTAAAGTTAAGTGACATTTATCATGGTTCCTAATAACCTGAGAAACATTTTTGTCATGTAATGATACCCCATGATTTTACTTTGATGTGTCGTGTTAAAATGCTTTTACAGAGAGCTTATACACCATAAATACATCCCCAAAATTAATATTATACATTCTTACATATTACAGAAGGGTGCAAACATTAAGTGTAAGAAAATTGCATGTATTTTTCTTGCCACTGTTCTTTCATGTAGCTTTTCACTTGTTAGAAGCACATAAATGAATATTACAGAAATTAGCCACTGTTGGCCGAGTCTCTCTGCATCATTACCTTGAGAGAGGGCATAACCCACAGCAGAGAAGATTGACATTGACATTGACATTGGTGCCTTGCAATTCTCCTCAATCTTTGTGAGGTCAGAAACTTGACACATGTGTTGACAAGCTTGATGAGTGTCTTCATAGAGCTTACCGTGTCCCTACAAATGGAAGCTGGGGGAGTTGCAACTTTTCCTGAAAATAGGCATGATTCATCCTTGGAGTAGTAGGCCTGACAAGATATCAAAGTATTTTTAAAGCAGAGATAGAAAACAAGACTCACATATCATATTTTCCATTTCAAAGGCATTTTTCACAAAATAGACATTTCTCAAGAGACAGTAGCTTAATTCCAAGCTGCTGTGTTTTCCCCAATACCATGGAGCTTTTAAGAAGTACAGAAGAATGAAGGTTAAAGTTAAGAAAACCATCTCTCTAGGGTTACATTAGATTTGTTCCCTTATTTACTGAGATGTCTTAAGAGTGTAGCAATCTTAAAAATATGTTCTCTCTACCATTGGAGAAAATTCAGAAATTGTGAAATCAAACAAATTCATTTTCTTAAAAACTTTATGGAATCAAAATATACAGAACCAGCACTTTTGCTGATGGACATCTTCTCTTTCAGTCCTATGAACCATAACAATTTATCTTGTCTTATCTATATGCATGGTTTACAGCTTTAACCCGAGTCTGATACTGAAATGCCCCAAGTGATGCATATGAAAGCTGCATCCTTTATTCTTCAGAGAAAGTTGTTGGTTTCCCAAAAAGACTGCATTAGTCTAGTAGTTCCAGTTCTATATGTAACTAATAAGTAGCATTGATCTTTTTCCTTTTATATTAGTCCTAGAAATCATTCTTGTAAAATACTTGCTTATAGGCATTCAATTTAGCATGTTATTGGTCATTCATATTAACCTTTCATTCCAAAAACTATTGTGTAGGGAGTGCATCATATATTGCGCTCTGTTTTCCCAAAATGGGAGACCTCAAAGAATATTAGGAATCTTGACAATAAATTATAGTTAATTACATTTTTCCTTTAATGCTCATGGAGCATATCAGCTTCCCTGAAGTATAGAAATAATTTTCTTTTCCTCAAAGAAGAAAGAAAGTAAAGAAAGATAGAGGGAGACATAGAGGGACTAGGCAAGAAGAGAGGGTGAAATTACGGAGAAAGAGGTGAAAAGAAGCATAGGTCAAGACATAGATAGGATATACACAGACATAACCCTCTCAGCAAATCACACTGGTGTCTGTTTTGGAAACGGGAAAACCTGGTCTCTGAAAGTTTAAGTAACTGGTTAAGTCAGAATTTTACTTCAAAGGCATATTCTTCTTTTGAATGGTATGGTCCCAAGGAAATCACTTGATACAGCTTTGTCTTTTCCTGTCAGTGGAGACTTACTATAGAAAATAGAACTACAGTGATGTATAAAACATTGGGGGGCTCTTTTTAGAAGTGAACTTGTGCCCCTCCCTGGATCTTCTTCTATCTGCAGTCACGTGCTTTTCTTGTTTAAACACCTTGTCTCAGAAACAGCTACCTACAATAGATTCAACTGCTAATCTTAATATTTACATGTCTCCATTTGATCTATTTCCTTTAGAAATTTTTGCTGTCTGAGACCCACAAAGTAAAAATTTTTGTTTGTTTCTCTTTCTTTCAATAAAACTTGAATCTGTATTATACTTCTCTTCCAAATAGATTTTCCACTAGCCTGGGCATCAAAAAAAAAAAAAAAAAAAAGGAATCTCTCTTTCACTCAATGGATGGATAGATAAAGATATATAAATATATATCTTGAAGTTATATATATATATATATCCCATATCACTTTGAAAACTGATGAAAAACAGCATGAATTTAACATTGCTCACTTAAGTTTCTTAACTGACAAATAGTATTGAATAATAATAACTTGTTACAGTTTTCTCTATACAACCAGACTTCATTTAGTGTCCACAAATACTTATTATATTCTGTTTTATATTATTTGGTATTTAATGGCTGGGAATTCAACATTGAAGAAAGCTAAGAGACACTTCTCTAATTAAATGAAAACAAAACAAGAAGACTGTGAAAGATTGCGTAAAATAATAGTAATGATACCTCCCAAACTTTATTAAGACCTGATATGCTTTTTTTTTTTTTTAGTAAAAGGCGAAAGATTTATACGATCTGAAGAGAAACCAAAGTATTAAGACCTGATAAGCTTTTGCTACAACCAGATAGCCTAAGGAATTATCGTGTTTATGCCTCCATCTAAAAATCACATATGCCCCTTAAAATTAATTCCTTCAGGGACTTAAAGTGGACTACTGGCAGCAATCACGGTATGGAAGACATATTTAAACTCAGTAAAAATGATAGATATTTCACTTCTTACATAAACATAGGAGCTTTGGGTAAGGAAAACATATACAACTGAGAGTGGAGAATAGTTAGAGAGCTAATCAGAGGACTTCTGAAATATTACACTGCAGACTGTTTCAGAGGTTTGTTTATGTCACCTGGGGTAAGTAGTGCTTCAGAGTTTCGGTCTCTTCATTTGAGAAAGGACAGATATGTAGCAAAAAGTCATAGCAAAACAAATCTATGATGTAGTACAAGGGGATACTCCTTACACCCCACACCTCCCACCTACCCACCCGCCCACCCACCCCTCCCAAAAAAACAGAAAAAAGTTCCACTGGGCTGAGCTTTCTAGTAGACATTTTTTCCCACTAGGCAAGCATCCTGCTACTGGCACTGAGTTAGTGCACCCAGTGGCGTTGCCTCAGAACATTCACAGTGACTTTTTATCATAATAGCTGTTTCATTTGTAGCTCGTTTTTTTTTTTTTGTGATAGTAGATTTAACAGAGCAGTGTGCAGCTGTGAAATGTTCCCTGCTTCAGAAACTGTCGTGATGTTATACAAAGCATACAAGCACAGCTCTGCAGGAAAACTCATTTGTATACGTGGTTTTCCCATTGCTGACAAACCGTAGTTTTGGATGTCTGTCAACTAATGAAATGGATGAAAATATTGAAAAAATTCATGCACTTACACTCAAAGTCTGATGATGGACAATTGAAGAGATGAGGAAGTAATCTGGACTATCTTGGAGCTCAGTTCAGTGAATTTTTTAAATCGCTTTATCGGGGGCTTATACAACACTTACCACAATCAATACATAGCTCGATTGCATGCAAATCACATTTGTACATTTGTTGCCATCATCATTCTCAAAACATTTTCTTTCCACTAACGCCTTTGGTATTAGCTCTTCATATTTCCCCTCCCTCTCCACTGTCCCCTCCCTCTTGAACACTTTATAATTTATAGATTATTATTATTATTTGGTTCAGCTAATTTTAATGGAAGCTTTAGGAATGAGAAGGGTCATTGCAAAGTTTGTGTCTCTGGTTCTGACTGATCCAGGAAAAAAACATCAAGTGTAAATATGTTGTGCTTTGAAATAACAGTTCCAAAATGACCCAGACATTTTACTCTAGGTCATTATTGCAGATGAGGCATGGTGCTATTCTTACAACCCCCTAAAGCAAACATCAACTGTGAGAGAAACTATCGTCACCTCACACAAAAAGAGCTTGTCAACTGTAATCACAGATCAAGATGAAACTCTTTTTTTAATGTGAGGGAATGGTTCATTTGGAGTTCATTACACCAGGTCAGACTATTTCTCAGCTGTCTATTTAGAGGTTTTCAAAAGATTACATAACAATGTGTGACCAAAAATTGCTTTATTTATGAAATACAGCGGACTGATTTTGCGACCATAATAATTCACCTGCTCACACAGACATCTCAGTGTGCCAGTTTTTGACACAACAATAGCATATTTCTCTTGACCCTCACCTTATTCACCTGTCCTTACCTCTTGTTTCCATGAATGAAGAGGGACATGAAAGGACAGCAATCTGAAGAAGTGGAAGAGAGGAAGAAAGCCATGAGTAGGAGCTGTCAGCCATCCAAACAGATGAGTTTGAGAAATGTTTCCAAGAAAGGAAACACAGAATGGGCAGATGTATTGAGGGTAATGGAGAGTACTTTGAAAGTGATAAGGTTGCTCTGTAAAAATAAATTAAATACATATCTTTGAAAAAAAGTCTAGGCTTTTTTTGAGGGGGTACATCCTTGTACTTCACTATTACAGAATATGTTCATACTTTTTAACTTGATAAAGTCCCACAATAATTTGTAAGTTCAGGATGGCAAATATTTAGCTTCCATTGCATATCTGAAGAATGATGAAGCTCATAGAGAACATGCTTAGAGCATATGGATAGGAACTGGTAATTCCAAAACAAGAAGTCTGATTATCTCTCTCCTATTCCTTCCTATACTTATTTCAAACCCATCATAATCTCTTAAAGGAGCCATGGCAGCAATAGTGGTATAGAATTGCCCAATTTGTTCTTGGGCAAGTGTTGGCTTGCTAACCACAAGGCCAATGTTCAATCCCACCATTGGTTTCACTGGAAGAATATGAAGTTGTTAGGTGCTCTTGAGATTTACAAATTTAGAAACATTATATAGGATCACTATGCATTGGAATCAGTCAGCAGTGGGTTTCACAGTTTTGCAACCCATAGATGTCCATTTTGCTTGCAAGATAGAATCCAGTTGGAATAAATTTATACAGAAGAAGAACTCGATGGCTAATGTATCTGAAAATATACAAATGCCTTAAACAACAAACACTAATAACTAAAGTGATATAATTGGCATTTATAGAATTCTGTAATCCAAAACAGCAGAATACAAGTCTTTTCAAGTACACTTAGGTAATTAATCAATATAAACTGTGTTAAGGGCACTGGAATGAGTCTCAATAAATTTTAAATAATTTGGGCTGAGCCTCGGTGGTGTAGTGGTTGAGTGTGGGACTGTGGCCCATAGGGTTGGTGGTTCAAATCCAGCAGCAGCTCTCCAGGAGCAAGGCCTCCTACTCCCACCGGGGGGCAGTGATGTCCACAAATTTTTTTAATGATTTGAATCAAAATATTTTCCCTGATGATGGACTTAATTTGAAATCAGTAATTATATCTATGCGAATCATTAAATTTTGGAAATAAAACAATACAATTTAAAACAAGACACAGGTCAAGCATTTATGTTAGGAGTCATCAAGTTGGGGGTCCTTTATTTCAACATCAGACCTATAGTGACTTTATAGGTACAACAGAATAGAATATTGCCCAGGCCATTGTTGTAGCCACTGCATCGATTCATCTCTGTGATGGCATTCCTCTTTCGTGCTGACTCTATTTTACCAAGCATGATGTCCTTTTCCAAGGATCAGTCTCTCATGAAAATTTGTCAAAAATAAAGTAAGAGGAAGTCAGGCTATCCTTGCTTCTGAAGAGCATTTATGTTTCACTTTCTCTAATACTGAATTGTTTGTTCTTCTGACAGTACTTTTAATATTCTCTTGCACCATCATGGGACAAATGCACCAATTTCTCTGTGATTTTCCTTATATCTGGTCCAGTTTTGAAAAATGTATAAGATGAATGAAAATACCATGGCTCTGATCAAACATATCAATCATATTGTAGCATATTTCCCTCTAATACTTTAAAGTGGCTTTGTGCAGTATACTTACCCAATAGAATATATGATGTGATTTCTTGATTGATACTTCCATGAAGTTTAATTATGGATCCAAGTAATATAAAATCCTTGTAAATTACAATCTTTTATCTATTAATCACAAGATTGTTTATTAGGATATGTACTGTGTTCTGTTGAAAGAAGTCTGTTGTATAGTATGATCTACATGAAATTCTAGCAAAACCAAAATCATAGTGGCTGGGGCTAGTGCTGGTGGAGTAGAGTTTGTTAGTCCAGGTAGACTAGAGAAACAAATTCAGTAATACACATATGCATATAAGGAAGAGGTTTGTGGCAGTCATGTGCTTATGTTAATTTTAAAATTGAAATGTAGGGGTGGAGTCTGGCCTGTTAATCAGGAGGAAGCCATTGAGTAGCCGATGAGGCCTCTATGTGGGCATGGCTTTCACCTGAGACTCCAGGAAAATCTCATGATATTTCCCTCATGAAGATGAGAAGCTATCTTCCCCAGTTGTTGGGAGTTAGTTTCAGAGACGCTTAATCACTGAAGAGGCAAGATGCAGCCTCGGAGAAGTTGGAGAAGCCAGTGGAGAGATCACACGGCTTTGCCCTGATGAAGACAGACCTCTGAAGCTGGAGTGGCATGCTGTTGATGGACCTGAGCCCTGGAAGCGAGGAGCCATTGGGAGACCCCTGCCAGCACCAGAATTCTGCACCCACTGACCTGTGACTTCCTGAGTCGGAAGCAGACTTTATAGACTGACTTCGTGCATATGGGTTAATATTGGACGTATGACTTTGCACTGCACTAGATTGGGATACCTTCTTAGGGTCACATTTCTTTTGTATATAAACCCTTTCCTTATACCTATATGCGTGTCTCTGAAATTTGTTCTTCTAGTCTATCCGGACTAACACAAGGTTCATATACAAGAAGAATGGAACATTGAGAAATCATCCTAACCCAGTCCAGTCCCAGTCTATAAGCCCAACATTAGCCCACATGTCTGATACCAATCTATAAAGTCTTCTTCAGACTCACGAAGCACATTCGATGATGGCTAGGACAATCACACGTCAGTGGGCACAGTCTTGTGTACTCAGTAGTTATAGAAACATCTCTGCATTGGCAGGGGTCCCTCCGTGGACTCCCAAGCATCTCAACAGTGGCAGGAATCTCCATGTGACTTCTCTGGCCCCAGAGGTCTGGTTCCAACAGGGCAAGTCCATGTGCTTCCCTTCTGAGATGTCTTACAGGGAGTCCATTCCATGTCCCATCAGTAGAGTGTCTCCAAGGAACTGATTCCTACGATTCTCAGGAGAAAGTCATGCCCACACAGAGGTCTCATTGGCTATCTCCAGATTGACAGGCTAGGCTCTACCCCTACACTCCCAATCATGAAATTGACACAGTTAGTGATTACCACAGACCAACCCTTGTCAATTTGACACTTTGACATAACTCTGTAGCCATATGTAATTTTCAAAGAAAAAATAATGAAATTATATCTGTTCCTTAAAGGATAAAACTAAAATGCATGCAATTCAACACGAGCCACCATCATTTAAAAATAACATTCTAAAAGTGAGCAAAGCAAAAATTATCCTATCTTACAGTTGCAGTTAAGTAACATACAAACCTTAATTCTTTAATCCTAAGAATATTCATTACCCCACCTAGAGAGTTTGTAAGCCAACCACTTTGTGCCTTACCCCCCATGTTGGGTATCCAATTTCTATATTGCCCACTTATATCAATCCAATATTCTGAGGAAATAATCATATTGTTCAATGTGAAAAATCTTCATTACAGTTGGAACCTTGTGAAATCCACATCTATAAGCAAAGTCAAATCAGGATAGGTCATTCATAAAGTCTGCAACAACATGCATTGGTTCACAGGCTCAAATAACTTCTCTTCATCTGGTTGATATTGGTCAACTCAATGTGGACTATAGCACTTAGTCTCACCAGGGTAACCATTGGTCGTCTTCACTTTAGACCATGCCCCATCCCCAACAATGAAGCAGGAGACACAATGTCTAGTGAGTCTCTTCGGATTTTGGAAGCAACATATCCCTCACTTGGGTGTTCTACTTTGATGCATTTATCAAGTGATGTGAAAGGTCTCCAATTTTGAGGAGGGCCCAGAACAAGAAAAGGCTCTGCAACAGGCTCAGTCTGTTGTGCCAGCTGCTTTATCACTGGGATCATGTGATCCTGCTGACCCAATGGTGCTAGAAGTGTCAGTTGTTGATAAAGATGCAGTGTGTAGTCTTTGGCAGACCCCTATTGGTGAATCACAGCACCGACCATTGGGATTTTGGAGTAAATTCCTGTCATTCTCTGCAGACAACTACTTCCCCTTTGAAAAGCAGCTGTCAGTCTCTTATTGGGCCTTGGTGGAGACTGAACGCCTCATCATGGGCCACCAAGTCATCATGAGGCCTGAACTGCCCATCATGAGCTGGGTATTATCTACCCACAGAATCATAAAGTTGATCATGTGCAGCCATACTCTCTTGGTAAACAGAAGTGGTATATACAAGATTGGGCCAGAGTACAAGTAAGCTGCATAAAGAAGTTGCTTAAATGCTCACAGTGCCTACTCCTATCACCTTACCTTCTTTATCCCAGTCTGCACCTGTGGCCTCCTGGGGAATTGTGTGAATCAGGAAAAGTAGGTGTCAGAGTTATATCTTCTCACCATACTTTCTCAATGTGTATGCTAAGCAAATAATCAAAGAATCTGTAATCCATGAAGAAGAATGTGGCATCAGACTCAGAGGAAGGTTTATTAACAAGCTCGCTTGTTGAAAGTGAGGAGAATTTGAAGTATTTTATGTGCTGATCAAGTATTTCAGCCTTCAGTACAGATCACAACTCAACGTGAAGAAAACCAAAATTGCTGTAACTGATCCCATACTTAAAATTATGTTCAATGGAGGCAAGTTTGAAGTTATCAAGGATTTTGTCTTGCTTAAATACACAATCAATTTTCACAGAAGTAGCAGTCAAGAGATCAAGTAATGCATTGTTTGGGGTTAATCTGAAATACACGCAAGAATGTTACTTTGAGGACTAAAGTATGTCTGCCTAAGACAGTTTATTTTTCATTGCCTTGTGTAATATGAAAGACAGACATCGAATAAGGAAAACAGAAGGAGAATCTATGTATTGTGGTATTGATAAATAATATCAAAAGTAGCATGGACTGTCAAAAGAACAATCAAATCTATCTTGGGAGAAGTACTGCCAGAATACTCCTTAGAAGAAAGGATGACATAAGGTCATCTCAGGTACTCTGGGTAATACCAGTCTCTAAGAAAGGACATCATGCTTGGAAAAGTAGAAGGGCAGTGAAGACGATGAAGGACCTGGACAAGGCAAATCCACACTGTGACTGCCATATTGACATATGTGAGGATGTGAGGATGATACAGGACCAGGCAGTGATTTGTTTTGTTGTACATATTGTTGCTGTAAGTCAAAAAAAAATGGTTGGCATCTAACAAAAGCAATGCTATTATATCCACTTTTGTTGTTGGAATCTGGGAAGGTCTGGAAGAGTGCTGTAGAAAATGTAGACAAGCATAGTGACTCGAGAATATTGGACTACATTCTAATGTAATAGTAACCAATTCTAACTTATATACTGGAATTCCAAGGCTGTATATTTTTTGTGAAACAGATATCCTCCTCAAACAGTTGGTTGCTTTGAACTGCTATTCTTGGAGTTAGTAGTCCGATGCATATCCACAACTCCTATAGACCTCCTTTCTATTTATCTTACTTAAAAAACTAATGCCATTGTGTCGATGCTGACTCCTTTTGTTTTTGTTGGTTCTGACTCTTAGCTACCCTCCGTGTAACAGAACAAAGCATGCCTGGTCAGGCTTCATCTGCATCTTAATGTGTGAATCCAGTTTTACAGTCATTTCATCAATCCTTCTTGTGAAGAGTCTTCCTATTTTGTTCTGTCCTGTTACTTTATCAAGTCTAGGGACAAGAGGCACTAGTATAGATGGTAACATTAATCCTTTTTTATTGTGATTTTTTTCATATATCTCTTAAATCAGTCATTCTCATTCTTACTCTCCCTTTCCAATTCACAGCAACCCAGTAAGATAGCACAGAATCTCCCCAGTGGATGTCTCAGACTGTATCTTTTTTACAGAGTAGAAAACCTCTTTTTTCTCCCATGGAGTAGCTGGTGGTTTTGAACTGTTGACCTTTACATTAATAGCCTAATATGCAATTCACCATCTCCTCAAGGATCCTATGTTTCTCAGTGCCTTGTAAAACTTGGTACATTAGTACAAGTAGAGTATTAAACCAAAGTCACTAACATTGAGTCCATCCATTATTTTTTTTCAATCATTTTACTGGGGGCTCGTACAACTCTTAGTGCAATCCATACATACATCCGTACAGACATCCATGCATCCATTGCTTCAAGCACATTTATACATATGTTGCCATTATCATTTTCAAAGTGTTTTCTTCCTACTTGATCCATTGATATCAGCACCACATTTTCCCCTCCCTCGCTCATAAACTCTTGATAATTTATAAATTATTAGTATTTCATGTCTTGCAATGTCCATTGTCTCTGTTTTCACCATTGCCTGCAGTCCATCCCCCCAAGGAGGGGGTTATAGAGGTCATTTTGATTGGTGCCCCCTGTCTCCCTCTACTTTCCCTTTACCCTCATGGTGTGGCTACTCTCAATATTGTTCCTGAGAAATTTATGTGTCCTGTATTCCCTGTGTTTCCAGCCCTTATATGTACCCATGTACATGCTCTTCTTTAGCAAGATTTGTAAGGTAGAATTAGGATAGTAATAGTCGGGGAAG
>PVJH01034094.1:0-20964 GCA_004026705.1 Nesogale talazaci | reverse complement strand
ACCAATTCAAGTGCAACTTGAAGCTGTAGCATAAACAGCTCATGAAAGACAAAACGCAACCTTAAATACACGCCACCTGAATTTAGAGACCATATAAAGAATAGATTTGACCAGATAGGTGTGGAGGACATTAAGAACATCATAGATGGAGAAAGTAAGAGGTCTTTAAAATGGTAGGGTGGAGAGGGTGGGATCCAAATCTAAAGTGAACCAAATTGGTGATGTGAAAAATCAGCAAGAAAAGAGATTGTTGATGTCTTTCTTCCTCACCCCACTAATTAATCATTTGGGGATTCAAATTGAGGCATTGTTTTCTTTGTATACACTGTCACTTTGCACATTCTTTACATGAAGTGGATATTCCATACCCACTGATGTGATCTGCACCTCTAAGAGGAAAGATAGATGAGGTGATGCTGTCTGCCTTCAAGCTGCCTCCTGACTCATGGTGACCCCTTCACAAGTATGAACAGAGCGCTGCAGCATCCTGCACCTTCCCCCTAACTGCTTCAGGTTTTCATTGCCTGGTTTGGGAAATTCAATGCCAGGCTGTGGGAAACAGAACTGGGAAGAGAGTATCTGAGGACAAATTCTCTAGGCTCATACAGTAAGGAGTCTGGCAAGTCAGGGCTCCTGTGGAGGGAAACCTTCACATTCCAGTCACATTCTTCTAAGTAAAAGTTATTCTCCACGATGTCCCCTCATCATAATGTCAATCCTTAGGTGCTTGGAAGTGATATATGTTCAAAGGTCAGCAGCTTGAAGGCTACTTGACTGAAGTTTGTCTGCTATCACGAGCAACCAGACCCTACTGAATGTCCAACCCTAAGTTGGGCCCACTCCCTTCTGATATGGATCATGAGAGGTAGAGTTGTAGGCGCAGGAAGGAGACAAGGTTCCATCAGAAATGCAAAGGTACAGAAAGGTTGTATTGGGACGGATAACTCCCGGGCAGGGTGCAATAGCCCAGGAAGTTAGGCTAGAGAAGCTGCACCTGGTATTGGGGCAGCGGGATATATATATATGGTTTGAGCTTTCAAGTATGTGGGATAATAAAAGAAAAGGGAAGTTTCCCGTGCTGCGCTTCCAAGTCCTGGGGTGGGAGGTGACCTATGAGCAATCATCTTGTTTCACAGACTTGCTTCCCAGAACGTCAGGAGGGGAGCGTGTGAGATGCCAGAGGCAGGGGTGACAAAGTTCAGCAAATTGTTCTTCTCCTTCTTGTGAGGCTGGTGCAAAGGGGTGCAAGGGACTGCTTGGTCCACGGGGCTGCCTTGTCCGACCCCGGCCCCTACAGATCCCAGATCTTCTTCCCCTGGAGAAGTGCTCAGGGCACTTATGGTCAAGCCAGCACAGAGAAAACCCCGACTGGACTGCCATCTTGACTTCAGAACCAGCCCATCTTGTTACGGGCGTACCTTCCTGTGGCATGTATGCCTGCAGCACTTCCCCTTCCTATTACGTGTATACCCCTAGCTCATCCCCCTCCTGTTACTTGTATGCTTGCAATACAAATCCTCCCTTTTATGTATGTGCTTATCATGGCTTGCCTGGCTGAGACTGTATAAATCAGGGGTGCTCACACTTTTTCAGCATGCGAGCTACTTATAAAAGGATCAAGCCAAAATGGTCTACCAACTACAAAAATGCAAAACATGTTTATTTATATTTATTTATTACATTTGTTCATAAGTGCATTGAGAATTCTTTATATATACAATATACGCAATGTATGTTTATGTACCTTGCATAACCACATGAGTCCAGATTGCACAACACAACACAATTAACCACGTACATTTTTTGTCATTACCTGAGTTTACTCTGGTGACTGGCACTGAATGGAATGAGCCGGGAATGATAGTCCAGACAGTAGGCTGCTTCCAGCCAGCCTCAAGCACACTTCCAAATGATCATCGGTCATGATGGAACGGTATTTGGACTTAATGATCTTTATGTAGGAAAAGACTGACTCACATAAATGAGTAGAGCCAAATAATGCAGTTGAGGAAGCAGCACATTTTCTCTTATTTGGGTACTTTCGCTCTGCCAGTAAGTTCCAGAACAGTTCATTGCACTCTGGACCTCAGCTGAATGTCCACTTATAGTGTCAAAATCTCATCCTCCAGAACAGTTTAGGTGAAACAGTTTTGCATTGTTTGATGCAAGTGAATCAACATCTTCCAAAAAAGGATAGCACATGAATGTAGCGACTGGCTGGAACAAAAAAAGTCTTGAAAGCATTTGACTTAGCTTGTCGGTTTTGCTATACTTAGCCCAGTTGTTTGAACATGCATTTGACACCTAAGATTGCATCTGATTGGCCATGCTGTATGTCAACTAAGTGACGCGATTGATGATAGGCTTACATCTATTTTTTAATGCCATGAGATCTACCTGCACTACATTTACAGTGGACTAGTAGATCATGATCAATGTACTGAGAACCCCTGGTATAAGTTGATGTAGTAATATATTTTCTCTTTGCTTGGAACTGGCTTCTGATGGTATAACAGAGGTGACCACCCCAAAACTTTTATCTGTCTCTGAATTTCTTCCCTTCAAGTATACAACCATCCCGTAGGACTGATCCAGATGTGGGTGTGGATCCCACACCAGGACTTTCTTCCCAGCTGTCTTCAACCTGTTCAGTATCACAACACAGAAACCTCTACCGACAGCCAGATGCTGGCTGTGCATGAGAGGCATGCACTGGAAATCAAGCCTGGGTCTCTCTCAGGGAAGACAAAAACTCAACCATTGAACCTCCTTGCCCCCAGAAACCATAACAGTGCCCCCCCCCCAATGTCACCAATCTCTCTTTCTGTGGATCTGAGGCCTAATCACATTCAAAAAAGAAGCCTAGTGACTCTGAGGGAGCATGTACTCTCATTTCTTCAAAGGCTACCAGAGGTCTGCATTTGAAAACTCTGACCAGCAACATTATTTGTGGTGAGCTGGAAATTCTGTTCAGTCAGTGAATTTTCAGAAGAAAGTGGGAAACTGACAACTATTGTTCTCTGAATTTTATCAACCCACCCTCAGGAATCTGGAAGACTTTTGCGAGTATTGTTCTTGACAAGGGCTTGGGGTGAGCTCACTTGAATTGCCTACTACCATTCCAAGATGTGGACTTCAACGGTCTATAGTCTATGTTGGTATAATTGCTTTTTTTGTGTGAGAACAGTAGCTTGTTTAAAGATAAAGCACGGTTGCCTCTCAAAAACCACGTCCCAAACTTAAATCCATTAGACTCAACTGATGATGATGATGTAGTGCAAGATATGAGTGCTCTCCAACAGCTTAAGTTTTAAGGGGAGAAGGACCCCTCAATCTGGAAGGTAGCTGAGTAGCAGGTTGGCCTCTGAATATTGAACATTATTCTCTGCAGTCTAGGCAAAGGGGTCCAAAACAAAAAACAGGTGGAACCTGGCTGCTAAATGGAAAAAAAAAAAATAGGCCTACAGAAGTACAATCTCTTGCTGTCGAGCCCCACCCATAGCGACACCCCCACCCCCCCCCACCCCCCCGGAGAGAGAAGAAGTGGCCCCTATTGTTTCCGAGGCAGTCATTTCACAAATACATTGGTTGTGCAGCAGTTGGGGGGGGTGGGGTCATACCACTGACCCTTTAGTTAGTATCTGAGGGTTTAATCACTGCAGCACCAGGATTCCCTAAGAAAAATGCAGTGCTCATGCAGGTAATTAGTTCAAGCCAAACATGGACTTGTGTTCTCATGGTTAGTGATTGTTGTTAGATATGTCAGTTCTGACCTGCCGTAACCGTATGTGTAACATTTTGTTTTCCTCTTCTTGAGGCCATTTCAACACCTTTCTGTGCTTCCTGCATCGGGTAATTTTTGCCCATAGACACTTCCAGAATTTTTCATGTTTCCCCTATAGATTCCTTCAATTTTGCAACTTGATCCTTGAGTTTCCATCCTTTCAGTATGAGAAAGACTAGCAGTGTTCTGCCTTCTTGATTTGATAATTCCAGATCTTTTCACATTTCATAACACATTGTCTCCTCCAGCAGCTTTTGAAATCCTCTGTTTAGCTCTTTTCTTTTTTTTTAATCAATTTATTGGGGGCTCATACAATGCTTATCACAATCCGTCCATCGTATGTCAAGTACATCTGTACATTTGTTGCCATTATCATTCTTAAAATATTTCCTACTCGAACCCTTAGTATGAGCTCCTCTTTTGCCCCCATTCTCCCCGCTCCCTCATGTACTTGATAATTTATAAACTGCTATTATTCTGTCATAACTCACACTGTCCCGTGGTCTGATGTCTCCTTCACCCACTTCCCTGTTGTTATGTGCAGAGCCTTATAATCACTTCCCCGTTTCTACCCCCACTTACCCTCCACCCTCCCAGGATTGCCATTCTCACCACTGGGCCTGAAGGGATCATCTGTCCTGGATTCCCTGAGTTTCTGATTCCTATCTGTACCAGTGTGTATCCTCTGGTTTAGCCAGATTTGTAGGGTTGAATTGGGATTGTGATCGTGGGAGTGGGGGTTGGGGGCGAAGCATTTAAGAACTAGAGGTAAGTTATATGTTTCCTCGTGGCCACATTGTACCCTGACAGGCTCATCTTCTCCCTGAGACCGTCCTGTAAGGGGATGTCCACTTGCCTACAGATTGTGGGTTTCCAAGACGGAAACTGTTGAAAAGATCACAGGAGTGAAAAGCCCAGTCTTTTCCACTGGAGTTGCTCGTGGTTTTGAACTACGCAGTGTGGTGAGCTGCAGCCCAAGGCATAACCACACTACACCACCAGGGCTCCATGACAAGGAAGCACAAGTTTACATAAGAAGGAACAGAGTCAGAACTGAACCCCCAAGTCCCTCAGGGGTTCTCCACCTTCCCCATGCTGGGACCCTTTCATAGTTTCTCAGGTGGTAGTGACTCCCTAACCACCCAATTCTCATTGCTACTTCATAGCTGTCATTTTGCTACCGTCATGCATCAGGCGACCCCTGTGACAGGGTTGTTCAACCCACAAAGGGGTCGCGACCCACAGGTTGAGAACCCCTGGCTTACCTAGCCCCTATGTTCTTATCACATATGTTTTGAATCATGTTTGATTCTTACATTGACACTTTACTCAGCCTCTACTAAGTCCTCAGCCAATTGAGAGCCATGAGGAACTTAAAGATATTGAGTGAGAAAGGAGATACTTAAAAGTTTTACAAGAGCTGAATCAGCCCAAGTGTTAGGGAAATTCCATGGAGTACAGCCAAGTGAAGGAACGCTGGTAGTGTGGTGGTTACATGTTGGGCTGCTTACCACAAGATGAGTGGTTCAAAACTACCAGCCGCTCTGTGGGAGACAGACGAGCTTTCTGCTCCTGTAAAGAGCTTTCATCTTGCAAACCCAAAGGGGCAGTTCTATCTGCCCTCCAGGGTCACTATGCATTGGAACCGACTCAGCAGAAGTGAGCTGGGTTTTTTGAGTGAGGGCTAAGTGCTGCCCTAACCAAGAACCCTTGACTTCTCTCAGGCTCCTGGCCTTGAGAACGCAGAAAGAATGGTGGTCGGCTGATGTCAACTGAGAATTATTTTGCTACTTCTCCAGAAGAACCATCAATTGATTGTGCTTTGAGCATATAGTAAGGCAAGGCAGGGAGAGATTGGAGGAGTCTAGCTCTTCTCTGGAGTGCTTGGCTGTGGCAACTCTGAGAAGGGGCCAGGCGTTCATAGGACCCTCTCATGGGGGTGATGTCGCCTTTACCTTCAGGTGCTGATGGCCTGCTCAAGGATTCTCAGCCCATTAAGAGCTTCTAAAGATGAACATGCAGGTGGCTGCTCGTGGAATGTCCAATGCAGACGTACTGAGGGGGCATGAAGTTAAGAGCAGAGCGCAGAATGTTTCGGAGAAACTTTCCTAGCGATGGCATCAACTAGACTTTATAAAAATTAAAAATAACTTTCTCTTGTTCTAAAAGTAATGTATGCCCATTACAGGCAAATTTGAAAATACAGACAAAAAATAAAATAAAAACACCTATAATCTCGCCCACCCAAAAGCTTCAACACCTTGACAACCAAATTTTGCAGAAGAGAATGTGCAGAGGCTGGAACTGTACTGTTTGTGTATGTGTGTGTGTGTGTGTGTGTAGGTGTCTGCAATTGTCTGTGTGTACACATCACTTTGTGTGTGCAGTCAAAGGTGGGATGTGTCCTGGAGTTTCAGCTATGCTTGGAAGTAAATGGTAAGAAATATGTATGATTGATTGGGAAGGAGAGATTGACGAAAAAGATAAAGAAAAGTTCTCTCATATTTGAAGCAGCCAGTGCTGGGAAGCCAACCTGAACATAGCTAAATTAAAATAATAATAGCATGAACAGTTAACATTTGTTGAGTGGACTAAGTACTTTCTTTTCATTAACAGTCTTAGTGACATATAATTCACATACCATACAATTCAATGATTTAAATATGCTTTAAAAGAGTTGTGAGATCATCACCAAAAATCAGTTTGAGATCATTTTCTTCATACTTGTATCCATTATTATTATTAGGTCTCACCCTCAATCTCCCTGCCATGATCCTAAGAAGTTATTTAGTTACTGTTTCTATAGATCCACATATACTGGATTTCATATATAGAAAATCATATCAAAGGGGGGTAGCAATAACACTGACAAAATAAAGAAGGAAAACCTCAATCCAAAAGAAAGCAGAAATAATGAAAATAGAACAAATTAAAAATGGGTCAAAAGGGAAAAGAAATGATAAGATGTTAAATCTTAACTGAATTATATCTGCAGTGGGAGCCCTTGGACTAAGTACTTTACATTCCTTTCTCATGTAATCTTCAATACCTATGCAGTAGGTATTCTTAGTCCCACTTTGTAGGAGCTTTGCATAAACTCACAGCAAGTGAGTTCCAACTCCACCCATGAATGTTTCTGGTCATGTGCTCGGTAGGCTACCTACATCTGAGGTGTGTATTAAAAATGCAGAGTCCTGAGTTCTATCATGATGTCTCATGAAGTGCGGTCAAAGTCATGTTCAACTTGAAGAACAACCCTAGCGCTATTCTGCCCACTCAAAGTGGAGGATCGAGGATATGGAAGAGTGAACTGGCATGAAACGTCAGAGCTCAGGAGAACATTTCCCTATGGTCATCGTCAGAGGTCTATCGCCTGGACTATATGGGCTCAATTATCATGAACTTGACTCTTATAGCTTTTGCAGGTCCTTTTGCAATGGGAGGACTTTTCTTTGGCTAGAGATCGCTTGGTGCATTTTGCAGGTGGTTCTTTCACAAACTGCTCTCAGATGCATGTACACAGGACAATGAAATGGGGGCAGAGTACTTGGTCACATGTTTTCTCCACGATTCCCATTAACAAGTTCCTCGTCCTTTTGTTCTTGATCTAGCCTGTCAATCTGGAGATAGCCAATGAGATTTCTGTGTGTTTATGTGTGTTTGTCTGGGTAGATTAGAGAAACAAATTCATAAACACAATGGATATAAGGGAAAGGTTTATATACAAGAGGAATGGAACATTGAGAAAGCATCTTAACCACGTCCGGTCCAAGGTCATAAATTCGATATTAGCCCATATGTCCGATACCAATCAATAAAGTCTTCTTCCGACTCACAAAGCATGTGCAATGTTACTAGGACAATCACAAGCCAGTGGGTGCAGAGTCTTGTGTATGCAGTGGCTGTAGAAGCATCCTGGCACTGGCAGGAGTCTCCCTATGACTCCTCATTTCCAGGGCTCAGGGTCCATCAGCAGTATCCATTGGCGGTAGAAGCATCTCAGCACAGGTAGGGGTCTCCCTGTTTCCTCCCAAGCATCTCAGCACTGGCAGGAGTCTCCACATGGCTTCTTTGGACCCAAAAGTTTGGTTCCATCAGGGTAAGCCCATGTGGCTTCTCCTCTAGCTCTTCCAGTCTCCAGAAATCAGGATCTACCAGCATGCTGTCATCTCATCTTGTCAGTAGTTTCTTTCCAAGGAACTGAGTCAAGTCTCTCTTCTCCATTGAGAAATACCATGAGACTTCCCAGAATTCTCAGGAGAAAGCCATGCCCACACAGAGGCCTCATTGGCTATCTCCAGATTGACAGGCTAGATCAAGAGCAAAAAGATGAGGAACTTGTTAATGGGAATCATGGAGAAAACATAGTTGTTTTTTGTGATCATTTTGGATTTTCAACCAGAATGTTCCCTAGCCTTTCTTGGGGGTCTCAAATTATTTCTTTGCCCTTGTGCTATGGTGAGCAGCTCCCTCCGCCCCTTAGATCCTCTACAGACCATGTGTCCTCTCTGTACCTAGTAGAAGAGCAGAAGCCGGTTTACTGGGCGAGAATTGGGTCATTGCCTTAGTTATAGCCCTGAGTTGTCCTTCTACAATGGGGTGGGCATGGGCAGCTGTCCCCTTGCTTTTCGGGTGTCCATAGCAAGGCCATTGCTATTCCTGGCAACTCCATGTGCTCCAGAGGGTTCTCCATGGCCATTGGGTAAGAGGAACCTCACCAGATCTTTCTTCCGAGACACCTCTGGGTGCACTTGAACATCTAGTCTTTCATATTCTCCACATCCACCACCCAGGGATTCCAAAATGGGCACAGCAGGCCCCAAGTGACTTCCTACACGCGATGAACTCATCTGTGTGAACGTGGCTCCTAAACGGTAAGATGTCACAGGTACTAACTACTGGGAGCAGGGTAGAGAGTGTCAAGCAAGATTTAGAATATAGGATTGATTCCTTAAAGAGACAGGGGCCAAAGACTTCAGATCTTCTGGCCCCATGGTTTTCTTGAAAGTCATCTCTAGATTGAAGTGCTTCCGGTCAGAAAGTCACAAGTGAACATGAACCCAAAATACCTGTAAACTGGAAGCACGTAGTCCTGTTTTCAGAGCAACCCATGGCACCACTTCCTACCCCAAACTGCTCTGCAGATGAGGGGACGCTGAACAAGAGACAGCCCCACAAGAGAGGTCATGCCCTGACACAGTTTATGGTCCCTGGGTTAATCATCCAACCACAGCTGGGAGAGCAGGCAGGCTGGCCCCACATCTGAGATAAGATAATACAGGTAAATCATTTTAAAACACCTGAAGGGACAAACAGACTTTAAGGGAGGACCCAGAAGCGAGGGTGACAGCTTCTAGGACCTTATCTGTAAAACTTGGAAATTGGCCTGAATGTTCTTAAAGATCCTTTGAACTCTCTGGTGTTCTACATTTAAAGGGGTGGAGGTGGGGGTAGAAAAAAACAGTATCTTAAATGTAGGTTTTCGCTGTATCTGCTGCTCTTGTTTCCCCATAAGGCAAACCCTGAAGCCCAGGTCAGATGCCCCAAGAGCTGGAAGGAGGGCCACCAGCACAGAGAAGGTCGTTGGAAAGACAAGGAGCTGATTCACCTTTGTGGGGGCTGCCCAGTGCCTCCTTTCATGGTGAACAATTCAAAGGCCTTTCACAGCCTCGATCTGGTTTCCTCCTCCCCACTCTCTGAGGTTTGTATTTACAGTAGCCTTCTATTTGTCACCACAGGGAAAGGAAGAGAGAAAATCATTATGGGGATGTAAATGTAGTTTAGGGACACCCAGGCACGCTGGGTAGGAAAGGAATGCGACTATTTGGCACCTCAGTCCCAAGCCGCTCAATTCCGGGAAGTGAGGCAGGTTTCACAAGTTATCTGGAAAGTCCCCTCAGGAACGCGGGGCACACCTTTTTGTCCTGCTCTCATTGGTTGGCTGGTCAGCACGGACCCTCCTATTGGCCTGAGTTCTCTTCCTGCCATCTCGGGCCATCTGTGACAAGACACACTTGTGGATTTGCTGTATTTTTCCGCGGCCCTTGCTTTCCAAGTAGGCACTGGTGGTCAGGCTTTTTGATTTTTTTCTTCCTAGGTGATGCCTGCAGGACCGAAGCAAAGGCCTCTTGAAAAGAACATGTCTCCCGGTGTTTGCTAAAAAACCCACATCAGTACCGTGGTGATTCAGATAGGCAGAAAAAGAAAGAGGGGAAGGCCTGGAAGGACCAGGAAAGAGATGGGGGTGAGGGCGGGGAGGGGGGAGCAGGAAGCCTTCTCAGATAAGAGGAAGGAAGAAGGTTACAAAGAACTCTCTGCCTGGAGCCACAAATCTGTTTCAGGGTGGTGGTCAATGTCAAAGGCTGTGGGGGCTTAAGAACGGACTTTCCAACTTCACCCAAGAGTAAAGTGACCAGCTTTTAAGCGGGACACCACTGACCAGGGGTGGGGGAGTTCTTGATTAAAAATTTGGTCTATATGGAAGAACAAAAATTTTCATAGAAGCTGAGCCCTGGTGGCGCCGTGGTTGTGTGCGGGACTGCAGCCCACAGGGTTGATGGTTCAAATCCAGCAGCAGCTCTCCAGGAGCAAAGCTGGGCTTCCTACTCCCACCAGGGGAGTGTTGCGAGAAAAAATTTTTTCATAGAACGCAAAAATAGTATTGTAATATATTAATTTTTATTTTAAAACTCTGTGGGATGTTGTTAAATTGTTAAAAAGTGGGAGCAAGAGAAGGGCAATAGTCCTAGCTCAGCTAGCTTGTGGAACAACATTCTCACCAGACATATATATGGATGACCCCATTGTTCTGGCCTCACTGGCCTATCAAGGCACTAGTTATGTTTCCTTCATTCTGATGAATCTTAGACCCTAGACAATCAATATAAAAAGCCAGTCTTTTGATCTATTGCTTAGGATGTATTAGCCACAATAGAAAACCCAGATTCAAACATATAAGGAAATGGCTGATCTCCTATAAAGGAAGTCCCAGACACAGTGGGCTCCCGGTGTGGCATAGCAGTAGGCCAGGGCATCCTCAGACATCCTCTGAGCATCCTCTGAGCATCCTCACCATCTGCTCTGCTGTCCCCAGGATGCTGCCTGTGCCCTCCCACTGACTTCCTTTGTGATCATGGCTGATCTAGACACAATAACCTCTCAGGGTAGGAGAGAAACAACCTTGATTCCTGGAGAGGCTCTTCAGAAGAATAGAAACCTTTCCCAGAAGTTCTCTGTAGGACTGATTCCCTTCATGGCTAGAATTGGAGACCTGCCCACTTCTAGGCCAACCACTGTCAAAGAGGCATAGGACCACCATCGTTGGCTTGAAAGGAAGCTGAAGGGTCAACTACAAAGGACACTTGCAACGAGCTTTCCTTTCCCAAGGCAACCTTGCTTACCCCAGACACCAACCTGTCCCCTGATTGCGCTGTGCTTCCTTCTTCATTTACGATGACTTCCCTCTTGGGAACTCCAGCATCGCCTTCTAATACTTGGAAGGTTCTAGGACATTTTTCTCAGTGTCTAAAGCCCAAGTGTTGGATTACCTCTGATGTGTTTGTCCCCCACCCCTATCCCCACGCCCACCACTCCTCATGAGCCTTAGTGGAGACTCCCCTGAAGGTAGCACGGGGAGAGAAGCTGCCCATTAAGTGCTCATGCCACACACGTCTAACCCTCAGCTCTGGTCCAATGGAAAACTCCTTCACAAGGCTGCTTCTAGCGGGAGCTCAGCCCTCATCCCATTGTTGCCTCCTGAGAAGCAGAACTGGGCTCCCAACGAAGCATGCTGCGTAAGCATCAGCTACCCTGGGCCCTTACTTAGTTAAATAGCATGACAGGACGATTTTTGTATCAACCTCTGTGTAGACATTTGCTTTGTTCTTTTAAAAATCATTTTATTGGGGGCTCTGATGGCTCATCACAATCCATACATCCATTGTGTCAAACACATTTGTACATATTTTGCCATCATCATTTCCAAAACACTTTCTGTCTACTTGAGCACTTGGTAGAGTCCAGCCCATCCCTCACCTCACCCCACCCTCATGAATCCTGGATAAATTATTATTGTTTTCATATCTTACACCATCCGCTGCCTCCCTTCTCCCATGTTTTTGGGGGTGGGGTATCCATCAACCATTATGATTGGTTCCCCCTTCTCCCCACCTTCCCCCTGCACTCATGATATCGCTACTCCCATTATTGTTCCTGAGGGGTTTATCTACCCTGGAATTCCGTATGTTGAGAGCCCTGATCTGTACTGGTGTACATACTCTGGTCTAGCTGGATTTGTAAAGCAGAACTGGGGTCATGATAGGGGAGGGGAGGTGGGGTAGGGAGGAAGCATTAAAGAACTAGAGGAATGTTATATGATTCATTGGTGCTACACTGCACCCTGGCGGGCTCATCCCTTTCTTGTAACTCTTTTGTGATACATATGTTTCTATTGATAGGAACTGCCAGAGTTCAGGTCTGATTCAGAAGAGGAAGTAGAACAAGGGATATCATTGCTGATGTCAGATGGATCTTGGTTCAAAGCAGAGCATGCCAGAAAGCTGTTTACTTGTGTTTCATTGATTACGCAAATGTATTCAACTTTTGCATATGGAGCATAATAAACTGTGGATAACCTTGAGAAGAATGGGAATCCTAAATACTTCATTGTATTCATTGAGAACATGTACATGGATAAAGAGGAATTTGTGAGAACAGAACAAGGGAATACTGCATGGTTTAAAAATCAAGAAAGGTGTACATCAAAGTTATCTCCTCTCACTATACCTATTTTATATGCTGAGTAAATAATCAGAAAAGCTGGCTTAGATAAAGATAAATGCTGCATCAGGATTGGAGGAGGACTTCCTTATTAACACAACCTGCAGTCTGCAGATAACACAACCTTGCTTGCTAAAAGTGAGAAGGACTTGAAGCACTTGCTGATGAAAATCAAGGATTATAGCCTTCGGTATAGACTACAACTCAATGTACAGGAGATCAAAATCCTCACAACTGGACCACTAGGTAACATCATGATAAATGGAGAAAGAGATGAAGTTGTCAAGGATTTTGTCTTATTTGGATCTACAATCAACGCTTGTGGAAGCAGCTGTCAAAAGCTCTAGAGACATATTGCATTAGGTAAACCTGCCGCACAAGACCTCTTTAGAGTGTTGGAAAACAAGAATATGACTTTGAGCACAAAGGTATGCTTGACCTAAGCCGTGGGATTCTCCATTGCATTATATGCCTGTGAAAGTTGGACATTGAATAAGCCAGACCAGAGAAGAATCCATGCGTGTGAATTGCGGTGCTGGGGAAGGGTATTGAAAAGACCATGGGCTGCTAAAAGGACCACAAGATCTGTCTTGAAAGGAGGAAGGCCAGAGTGTCCCTTAGAGGCAAGGATGGCAGGACTTCATCTTACATACTTTGGACATACTGTCAGGAGAGACCAGTCCCTGGAGAAGAAGATTCTAGATGGTAAAGTGGAGAGGCGGTGCAAAAGAGGAAAGTCTTCAAAGAGATAGACTGATACAGTGGATGCATCAATGAACTGGGGCATTGGAACAAATGTCAGGAGTCTGCAGGACCATACAGTGTTTCCTTCTGTTGTGCAGAGGGTTGCTGTGGGAAGGAACCTCTCGATGGCACCTAAACACATTTTTTTTTTATCTTTCCTGGGTAAATACCTAGAAATTCAATTGCTTGACCATCAAGTATGGCTATGTTTAACTGTAAGAAAGTGCCGATGTTGTTGAAATCTGACAGCAGAAAAACTGGCTAGTGTGTGTTCTGCTATGTTTATTTCCTCCAAAAAAACTGCCAAAATGTATATTTGAGCGGCCATGTGCTTATGCTAATTTTATGATTGAAATGTAGGGGTGGAGTCTAGCCTGTTCATCTGGAGATAGCCATTGAGTAGCCAATGAGGCCTCTGTGTGGGCTTGGCTTTCTCCTGAGACTTCTGGAAATCTCATGATAGTTCCCTTGTGAAGATGAGAAGCTATCTCCCCAGTTGTTGGGAGTTAGTCTTAGAGATGATGGATCATGGACAAGACAAGATGGCAATGTCTGAGTTGCCGGAGGAGAAGCCACACGGCTTTGTCCTGATGGAGCCAGACCTCTGAAGCTGGAGGGGTCACGTGGGGAACCCTGGGAGCGATGAGTTGCTTCTGCCATCACTGGATGCTCTTGATGAACCCTGAATCCTGGAAGTGAGGACTCATGGGGAGACCCCTGCCGGCGCCGGGACTCTGCATCCACTGACCTGTGACTTCGTGAGTCAGAAGGACATATTATAGACTGGTATCGGGCATGTGGGCTAATATCGGACATATGACTTTGAACTGGACTGGGTTGGGATGCTTTCTCAGTGTTCTATTCCTTTTGTATATAAACCATTCCCTTATATCCATGTGCGTGTCTATAAATTTGTTCCTCGAGTCTACCTGGACTAACACAATTGGCTATTGTAAGTATTTTAATATTTCTGTGTGTGTGTGAGAGAGAGAGTCTCCTGGTGATACAGTAGGTGAAGCATTGGGTGATGAACCAACAGGTTGGTGCTTCAAGCCCAAGAGCGACTTCATAGGAGCAAAATGATGCCATAGATCCTTGCTGTGGAAATCATCTCTACTGGCAAACCAGTTCTCTCTAAGTGTCTTGTTCAAAAGACTAAGGTCGTGCCAACCTTTGTACAGCTACTTCCTCTATCAAACTATGATCTCAACTCCCTCCAGTTCTTCTCCTTCTTTCTTCTCCAACATCTCAAACCCTTTCTTTCTAAGGACTCCACTCCAGTCTTCAAATCTACTTGCACATTTTAGAAAGTCTCAAATTAAGTTCACCTGACCTTTCTTCCCATTTTATCGCCAGTCTTCCCCTTCCGGAATTCTCTCTCCATAAAACCACTCCCTTCACATCCATTCATTTTTAAAACCCTGGAAACTGAGATGACTTTACCGCAAGTTCTCAGTGATTATGAGTAACCCCAATATTACTCAAGCAGGAGGGCAGAGGCGGTACAGGCTAGTGGGCGCAGATGTAAATTAATCTGCGATAGGAAAAATGAATCCAGTGTCCACTGTTCATAGTCTGCTGATGGCTCCTGGGATCTGCAGGAGACACAACAGGAAATCAATGAACTAGATGCAGGATCCAGCTCTGAGAGAGGGCACAGGCCAAAGACAAATGCCTCTGCTCTGGTCTCTTATACAAAAGACCACTCTCCCAAAGAGGTGTCATCAGCCTGAGACCTCATTGCTAGATTGGGCTCCGCCGCTACCTTCAGCCAGGAGTGTCCGTAGACATAATCCCTAGCCTTAACACAGAGTTCAGTTCCTTCTGGATACGGATAATTCCTCAATCCGTCTCCCACTCAGATCTGTCTCCTCTTCCAGGTGTCTCTACTGACTATCCCATACACACCTCCAACCCAACTTGCCCCACACTGACTCCCCTCTAAGGCTAGCTTCACTTACTACCTGTCATGCCAACCCGAAACTACTCATTATCTTTGATTTTTCACCTTCCTTCTCTTCTGCAAACTGCAACAAAGTCCGTCAACTCTATCTTTTAATCCTCATAAATGTCTTTGGAATCCATTCACTGTTCTACAGGCATTACAACACTGCTCTGATTTAGGCCAACTACAGCTCTTCCTTTGATTCCGATTAGATTTACTTCCAGATATGGTCACTTCCTTCGCCCAACCCACCTTCCATTGTGCCTAGAGAAATTTTCCTTTTTCTCTCTTACAGTTGAGAGAGGAATTTTTCTAATGTAACTGGAACTACCTGATCCCCATGCTCAATTTTTTTCAACATCTAGAATAAAAGCCAAACATGACCACTCATTCAAAACCAAACTCACTGCTATGGAGTTGACGCTGACTCATAACCACCCACAGGACAGGGTACAACTTCCCCTGTGGGTTTCCGACACTGGAACTCTTGACCGGTGGAGGAACTCTATCTTTCCCCTTTGGAGTGTCTGGCGGTTTTTGAACAGCTGGTTGGGGGGATTGCAGCCCAGTTTGTAATCACTACACCACCAGAACTTGCTCTGATCTCTCCATCTCACCCATCCCCACCATCACCCACCCTCTCCATTGTAATGACACTCAAATTTTTCCTTCCAGGACCCTGGATGTGCAGCACTCTCTTGCACTACCAAGTCTTCAGAATAATACTCCCCACTCCTGATAGCTGCTGCTTCCACCTGTCATCCTGGACTTACAACCTTGGCTTACATGTTACTTCCAGAACACTTTGTTTAAAATTCCTAGCTTGTGGTCATTCCCTTCCTCTGTGTTTCAAGGCCTCCCTGTACTCGGTACCCTTTTACGGTGGTTTCTTAGTCTCCATATTTTCACACCTAGTAGACTCTTAAGCTTCAGGAAGGTAGGTATAAGATGTATATCATTCCTGGGGCACTGCTGCATTTCAAACCATTAGAATATGTATCAATCAAGGAGTGCTTTTTGGGGCTGAGCCCGGGTGGCGCAGTGGTTGTGCGCGGGACTGTGGCCCACTGGGACGGAGATTCAATTCCAGCAGTGGGGCTGGGCCTCCTACTCCCACCACCAGAGGGCAGTGATACCCAAAAACAAACAAAAAAAAAAGAAGTGTTTTCTGAATTAATGATTTTTTTGTCCTGTTGTACTTTCTCAATACAAATGTTGCTTAAAATTCACATCGCTAAGCTTTGCCCCATTTCGGTTTCCTTCTTTATGTTTCATGGCTCCCTGTGACTTTAACAATCAGGTCTGTATGAAGACATTTTCAATCAACCACAGGACGGGTATCTTCAGGCCTGCATTCCACCGTCTATGCTTGTAGGTGTTCTTCATCATCTCAGCAGAATGACATCAAACACAAGTAGTATGCAAGAATATATTATAGGGCCATGCAGAGCGGCACTGTCTACAATATTGAAAACATGGAAACAACCCAAATGCCCATCAAAAGAGAAGTGGATTAATAAATTACAATACTGTGCAGCCCTAGAAAGACTAAACAAATTTATGTGCTGGCACAAAAAGACATCCAGGATATACTGCTAAGTAAAATGTAAGGTGCAGAAGCATAAATATCATTTCGTTTCATCGTATTCAATCACTCAATATGCATTTCCTAATCACCTTCGGTGCCCTATGTTCTATCTCAGGGACTGGGGAAACCTAAGATAAAACAAAGCGCTTGCCCTCCCAGGGCTCTCTGAGCAGACACTAAACAAGTAAATAGGAAAGGAATAGAATGATGGTGTGGTGTTCAGCAGAGTCATGTCCATATTTATTGAAAAGCTACTACAGTCAGAAAATGTACGGAGAAGGCATTTCCGTTAGGGAAGAGGCATTCCACGTCACAAAGGCCTATGGGAGTGGCATGAGGTTGAGCTGCCTGTAGCAGAAGCAAGGAAACAGGCGGACTGGGGCCAAGGCAGAGGGGGAGTGAGGATGGGAGGGAGCGTTGCAGGGGCAGCCTGGAGCCTGACCATGGGAAGAGCTCTAGACTCCATCTTTCCCACGAGGGAAAGGAAGTCATTCAAGACATGTCTGTTTTTTTGTTGTTGTTGTTGTTTTTTGGGGGGGGGGGCATCACTGCCCTCAGGTGGTGGGAGTAGGAGGCCCAGCCTTTGCTCTGTGGAGCTGGAATCGAACCTCCATCCCAGTGGGCCACAGTCCCGTGCACAACCACTACGCCACCAGGGCTCTGCCCCAAGACATGTCTGTTTTAATGGATTGGTATTTGCACTGAAGAAAAGTTAAAAATTGACATACGAAAGTGCTGTCACAAAATTGTGTTGGCTTGTTTGAGATGAACCTGGAACTAAAGATCCTGAGAGCATTTCTGTTCCACTTTTCTACTTCTGTTTTTCTTGCAGCTACTCAGACCACTATGTAGGTTTGAGCAAGAAGGAATCTGGAGGGATTTTTTGTTTTCTTTCAAAGAAGAACACTGTCTATATTTACCCAGGCCATCTCAAGAAATGAAATCAACAACAATATCATGTTGAACCTGCAATATATGAGGTTCTCTTCCTTTCTACCCCACACACTTCCTCCCCACCTCCATCTTCAATATCCCATCCCTCCCTTCTCCCTGTTCCCACCACTCCTGGCTTCCTCAAAGTCATCAAAGTCTTAGCTTTGGGAATAACATATATATATATATATATATATATATACACATATACACACACAAATATATATATACACACAACAAAAACACACACATATATATATATGAATTATTTCCGGGATGTGGGAACATAGACTTTCAATTTTAAAATCATACCTTTAGTTGCATTTGAATATGTCATAATAGTTTTAATTGCTTTGATAATTAGAAACAGAAATAATGACTTTACATTTTTCACACATATCTTTAATTCAACAATTCCTTTTCAAGAAAAATATTTCTTGGGAAATTTGGATAATGTGTTAAAAAATGTGCACAGGGATGTTCATTATAGCATTAAAGCATCCCTCAAATTGGAAATCATTTAAATGTTCTGCAATAAGGGATTGATTAAATATTTTATGGTATAAAGATACAATGAAATTATGTGGACCCCTGAAAATTATGTCGTGGAATAGCTCTCAAATCCATCTCTACTCAATTTCTGTCCGACCTTCCCTAACATCACTTCTACCTCCGTGAAACTTCTTTGTCCCAATTGTCTACACCATTCACCTGGACTTTACCACATATACTTTCGTTACAGAACAATCACTATACTTGACACTTTGCTCCCCGTGAGCTGTGCAAATGGAAGAGGCAGGCAGCGCAACCGCAAGCAACAGATCATCCCTTCCTTTGTAAACACAACACAGTATTTATGCTGCAGTGGATTCACTTTCCTGGACAGCTTCTCCTTATGGTTGTATTAAAATCACTAAGCCCTTCCGAACACACAGGTGGGTGTGTCACAGACAAGGGTTGCACCAGCAGGTTACCAGCTGAAGACCGTCCCTGCGAAGTTGAGCAAGGGGTGCCAAGGCCCAAGGGTGAATAGTCGCCTATTTCCTCGACATCAGGAGACAGGCTTCTGTCCTCCATACTCTTGGCTCCTAAGGATAGGTTTCCTGAGCCTACTTCTGGGCCGCTGGGATCCCCCACTCCCACCCCAGCTCCCCTTTGCATTGTCTTGGGACAGTAAAACAGCGGTTGATAAAACAATCATTCAGGGGCCCTCTTCCTCCCAGTCAACTTGAACATGAGTGCCACACTGACAGACTCAGAAGCTATGAAAGAAACCAGTAAACAGTCCTTCCTCCAACCTCCCAGCAGCTTCCTCCGGAAAGGACAGGAAGTCCTGGGCGAAGAGAGATTCCTCTATTACCTGCTTCCCACAACCAGCCTACACCTATTGGCCTAATAGTCTTGCCTAAACCCTCCTACTCAGTGCAGGCTCTCCATGGAAGTCTCAGAAGTTCTGCTTGTGTGGAATCCATAGGTGGCACTAAGCACTCAGCAACTCATCAAAAAGGCTGCCTGGGAACCTACTTCCAGAAAAGATCATATTTGTTGAATACCCCAGGGAGTACGGTTATACTCCAAGACCCTTAGGATCACCAGGAATCTGAACCAGTTCACTGGCCCTGGTTTAGATGACTGTGTGTGTCCGGGGTGGGGGTGGGGGCGGGTCATTAAATTGTACCCATTGTTCCTACCCAAGTCCTCTACCAACTGAGAAATAAGGCAAATCAGGTAACAAATTGAGACCATAGATGACGAATAAAAACTGGTATTTGCTCAGTGTGTTTCTGCTTTAGAACTTTGTAGCGACAGCCCTAATGAAACAGAATTAACAGCCAGTCAGAGGATAGCACACCAGGAGAAAGCAAGGCCCCCCCCTGCAGTGGTAAGGTCACGCCACTGCAGTTCCCAAAAGAAAAAGAACAAGGAGTTAGAATAGGCAGGTCCAACCTTGCCTAAATTCCCCAACTTGAGTTGCTCATTTTTATCAGAGTCTTGGTGAGGAATAAATGACGCAGACCAACTGGGTAGATGGAAGAGTCTAATAAACTGATTGTTTACAAAAGCGTGGCTCTGTGCCCACGAGATGGATAGGGAGGATTCACAGAGACGACGGGAATATCACAGGACTGCTAGGGAGACTAGGGGAGCAATTACTAGAACCTTGAGCGGGGGTAGGGGGTTAGGTGACAGAGCGGTCTGATCAAAGAGTTGCCTTCAATGGGGAGATATAGTTAGTCCACTACCCTCCCCCCACACACACACACAAAAGGAAAGGATGAGGGACTTACTTGCACCCTGCTCCCTATCTCTTCCCTCCCACTAGTTTCTCACCAAATCAGAAACCAGGCAAGAAGGGGGTCCCATTAAAGTATTATATCGTGTTTCTATTGCATTGTAGCAATATAATACTCTAATAGTAAGACTACCATATTATGAAATACTTTTTTCCAGTTTTACATAAAAACATGTAATAATTAGACCATGGTGTCATGTGTTTGTTGGTTTTAATTTGCAATGTGAACAAAATCTTTGAAAGCCATGGATCGAGTCCCATTTATCTGAGGTCAAGCAGCCCTCAAGAATCCAGGTTTCCCAACCCTCTGGTCAAACTTTCTTCCCTGTTACCAAAACCAACCTACTGCCATTGCATTGATTCTAACTAGTAGCAAGTTTTTTTTTTCAATCATTTTATTGGGGGCTCATACATCGTTTTTCACAATATATAAATAAGCATACTCGTCGAGCACCCTCACATGTCCACTTCTATTATTGTTCTCCAATCGTCCACCTTTTCCCCTTTAGCCCCTAGTATCGGCTTTTCCATTCCTTCCCCTCTTCCCCTGGTCTCTCCTCCCCTCCAACCCTCAATAGTTTATACATTGTTATTGTTTTGCCATATCGTACACTGCCCGACCTCTCCCCCAACCCACTCCTTTGATGCCCATCCTTCAAAAAAGAGTTTGTGTATATATCCTTGCTGTTGGTTCCGTCTCTCTACCCCCCCTTCCCTCCACCCTTCCAGTATCTCCACTCTAACCATTGACCCGAAGGGGCCCATCCATCCTGGTTTCCCCATATCTCCAGCTCCCCTCTATGCCAGTGTGACTTCTCCAGTCCATCTGGATTTGCAAGGTAGAGTTGGGACCATGATGGTTGGGGGACAGGGAGGAAGGCTTCAGGAATCAGAGGAAA
>PVJH01034093.1:0-12423 GCA_004026705.1 Nesogale talazaci | reverse complement strand
TAGAGCAACCACCTTGGGATTCCTCTAATTTGCAGCAGTCCAATTAGACTGGTCTTCTTTAAAAAACTGAGCTTGGGTCTACATTTTTTTGGACCATTCTCTCCAGGGCCATTTATTGCATCCCTGGTCATAATGGTGTGCTAGCTGAGCACCATCTAGTTCTTTTAGGCTCTGGATAAATGAGGCCTTGGTTCATGGGTTATGAAGCTATAGGTTTTTCTTCTTTGAGTCTCTGTTTTCCTTCCTTTCCTTTTAATTTTAGGTGAGTAGTGACCAGTAGGTATATCTTAGACAGGTATGCACACGCTTTTAAGGCTCTAGACCTGTGTTTTCCAAAGTGGACAATACTGCATCATGTGGATCTCTTGAGTGATTTAGGAAGGTTACAAAAATGACGCCTATACTTTATTCTGGATTTTGAACTACATTACCAAAGCTAAATTACCAGGGTGCTGCTGAGGGTGGGGGTGGGGGGTGTCATAGGCCAAACAGGTTGGAAACTCAAGCCCTCAATGTTACTCATAAAACTAGGATGTTGAATATAAGCTTTATGGACTTTTAATGCACATCTTCAAACAAAGAAGCCTAGCTGTGCAAGGGCATTCCAACACTCTAGGAGTCTTTATGACTCTTTTGTGAGCCTTGCCTGAGTACCAGCCCCTGTCCTTTTCTAGGCTTTAGTCTTAAGCTTGAAGTGATGAAGAGGAAAGACCTAGGGTAATGAAAATTCTAACTTGTCTTTAGTGTGTATGTTTGGGGTATGCTCTGAGTTTGCTCCTCAGTAGGTTTGAAAGGTCATAATGAAGAAACATGAGGTCTAGAAACCCAGGAGAACAATTACCGTGTAGCTCTCTCTAAGCTAGCAGAACTGCCCATACTCTTCCTCAGATCCAGCAGACAGGGCCTTGGCCTTTGCTATCTAGAGAATTCCCTTTAGTCTCCAGCAGCCCCTGAGTAGGGCAAATAGTTGACACACTACGCTCTAAGAGCTTACTACTGCCGAGCTGCTTCCACTCAGAGCAACCCTAATGGATAGAGTAGAACTGCTCTTGTGTGTTTTAAGACTGTCAATTCTTTACAGGAGTAGAAAGTCTCATCTTGTTCCTTCAGAGCAGCTGGTGGTTTTGAACTGTTGACCTTGTGGTTAGTTGTCCACTGTGTAACCTACAACATTACCAGTCTTTTAACAAACTCTACTATTAATCAAGGTATTGGATATCTGTCTTCATCCCGAGAGGTCTAGGAGTCCTAGGGAAGTAGTGGCTATGCGTTGGGCTATGATCCACAAGGCCAGCAGTTAGAAACCACCAGCCACTTCTCTGGAGGAAGACAGGGTTTTCTACTCTCATAAACAGGTACCGTCTTAGAATCCCACAGGGGCAGTTCTACCCTCTCCTATAGGGTCTCTATGAGTTAGAATCGACTTGATGCCAGTGAGCTTGGTTTGGAGAGATGCCTCAGAAGAAAGGATTAGCCATGTACTTGTGGAAAATCAGTCATTGAAAATCCTGACACACATTGGGCTCACTATGTATTGGGATTGACTTAATGATAGCTGGTTTGAATTTGGAGCCTTGATAGTACTATTGGGTAGGCATTGGACAGATACTCACAAGGTTAGTGGTTCAAAGCCACCAGCCACTCTGAGGGAAACAATGAGACTATCTGCCTTAAGAGATTTATAGTTTCAGAAACCCTCTATACGGTTGCCGTGAGTGATAACTTATTTCCCAAGGAAAGGCTTCCTCTGACAAGACATTAGCTTTCTCTTCTTTTAACTCTCTGTTTGGCTCATTAGGGGCTACCCTCCAAAAAAGGAAAAAGCTTTGCTGGGTAGAACTTTCATAGTATGAATTTTTCCCAGTTGGGGAGCATCCAGTAACTCACTCTGAGTTACTGCATCCAGTGGCATCACCTTGGAAGGCTCTCTCTGGTCACAATATATTTTTTGTAAAGCAGTTTTGTGCATACCTCATTTTTTTGTGATTTAAGAGAACTGTGTGTGGTGTGGATTTTACTTCCTGCTTGGAAAAAGGTCGCAGAAACTGTTGTAATTTTGAACACAGCTACTAAAAACAGCACTATGAGAAAGTTTGAGTCTACTAGTGGTTTTCTCTTTTCAAAAAAGGTGAAATATTGATGGATGACAAACTTCATTCTGTATATCCATCAACTTCCTGAACGGATAAAAATGTCAACAAAAATGCATGCACTTGTGTTCCAAGACTAATGATGGACCATTGAAGACATGGGGAAGTTATCTGTACTGTCTTGGAGCTCAGTTAAGCTAATTTTAATGGAAGATTTGTGAATGAGAAGGGTGGCAGAGAGATCTGTAAAAGAAACTTCCATTTTTAGGGGGTGCTCCCTTGTATTCCCACCATTGAAGAAGAAACCTACTTGCTTGTTCACTCCTCCTCCATGCTGCACCCCTCAAAAATCCTGTTGTAGCCAAACCCACTTTTTATGTGCTGCAGAGAGTAGATGAGCTGATCTTGGGAGGTGAAATGGTGGGCACATGAAATGTAGCAGAATGCTTATTTTTTGCTAATTCTGGCTTCATTCATGCCAGTCTAGGGAAGGTTGGATGAGAAGAAGGAGTCCTGACTCATGGGAATCGTTGACCGTCATCATAGGCATGGAGGGGTGAGGATGGGAGAGAAGGGAGAAGGAGGCTAGGAAGATGAGTTATTCTTTAAGAAAAAACAAAGTAAAAATTACAGACCAACTCACAATTTTTGTGGGCAAGTGGAGACATCCAACTTAAGCCAGGGACCAAGGGACGAAGCAGGCTAAATAGGACCAGGAGGCGAATTCATAGGAGGAAGTGAGCTGTGCTGGGCTCGAGGGGCAGCTGTATCCAGAGTCCTGACTGCCCCAGGACAGTCTTTCCTTCTCTAGCCCTCCACATACTCTTCTCTGTGTGAGGGCTTTGTTCTACCCCAGGCTGGAGGGTGATGTCACTCCAAATTCACCAGAGGAAAGTTATCAATATGTGGAGAAATTTTTGGTTTTCATATTGGGTAGAAAATAGCTAAACATTCCACTGGGCGCAAGATCGTTCCCCATAACAAAAAATTATCTGATCCAAAATGTCAATAATGCCAAAATTGAGACCCTTGTTCTAGACCAACTTCCACAGCTGTAGACAGAGTCATTGCTTCTGACACTGGCAGGGCCACACTCAGCTTCAGGATATCAAGGGGCTCTAAGAATCATCCTTCTTCAAATGTCAGAAATCTCAGGGAAGGTCTCAGCTTGGTCCACTTGGGGCTGGCAGCCCATTTCAAGACTAATCATTACTTCCAGGAAGATGAGGTTTGAGAAGGTCATGGATGTCTTTCTAGAATCTCATGATTAGAAAGAAGAGAATGTACACTCTCAGGAGAAAGGTAGACCAGAATATATGACTATAAATATATATGGCTATGAATATATGTCTATAAATACTACTACTGAGTAGGTTTAGTGTATTTGGAAGGTAATGTCTCTTAAAACTTGGAATGTGTGGCAGCGTATATATAAAAGTGGTCTTTGGCAAAGAAAGATTGAGAACCATAGTAATTTAGAACCCCTCATGAAAATTCTGCACAGATAAGTCCAGTGCCCACGCTTCAGACCCTTTTGTCCTACTCCTTCTAAGATGATGTTCCTGGGG
This sequence comes from Nesogale talazaci, assembly GCA_004026705.1. NCBI lineage: Eukaryota > Metazoa > Chordata > Mammalia > Afrosoricida > Tenrecidae > Nesogale > Nesogale talazaci. The sequence goes on along the minus strand of PVJH01034093.1, from coordinate 8,765 downwards.
GACCTGTTCTTCACTCAAAATCAATGGGTGGTAAGTGGCTATGGAGATAAGCTAATTATCACTAATGTTTAGCTAGTTAATAAGTTATTCATTCCAGATGACATAATGCCTAACTCCATTACAGTGTGCATGTCCTTTAAAAAGGTCCGTAAAGGAGGAACTAATGGTGGAAGTTTGAGGTAAATGGGATTTTGGTGAAGAAGGTATTTTTGTTTAGGAGACTCCTTGATTTGAGGAATTCATTCAAGTGGCAAAATATACTTTATTTGAATAAGACATGCTCAAGGTCAACACTATCTGATATATACTCCTTGAAGTCCTTGGAACACTAGTGGTGTTATTAAAAAGGAAACCGCAATACTTAAATCAATTTGAGAAATACTAGTTTAGATGATATAAGTCTCTTTATCATAGCTTTTGATATAATGATGGACATTGTGACTCTTCAAGAGGACTTCCCACATTTATTGGAACCTGTTTCTTGAGAATCATCTTACATGGAGATCAGTCCCATTTTACATTGGTTGTTCCCTGCAACTCATGATTATGTCAGTTTAAGTAAAACACATATCAGAAAACATTTTTCTACTCTCATATATACCAGAGAGAGCAAAATGCTGAACCAATGTGAACAAACCTTATGAGTTCCTTGCTGTTTGAGGGCAAGTTTTCTATTTAGGCATCAAATTTAAGGGTGAGTTCTTAGTACCATATATACTCATGTATGAGCTGAAGTTTTCAGCACATTAAAAAAATCATTTTATTGGGGGCTCATACATCACTTTTCACTATACATAAATACATATATTGTTCCAAGCACCTTCACATGCCTGCTGTCATCATCATTCTCCAAATATCTGTTTTTCCACTTGAACCCCTGATATCAGCTTCTCATCCTTTCCCCTCCATCCTTGCTCCCCCAAACCCTTAATATCTTATATATTTTTCCATATCTTACACTTCCTGGTGTCTCCCCTCACCCACTCCTCCAATATCTGTCCTCTGATAGGAGGTTATATGTAGATTCCTGCAGTTGGCACCCCCTCTCTACCCCACCTTCCCTCCACCCATTCAATAGCTCCACTCTTATTACTGCCCCAAGAGGTTCATCCGCCCTGGGCTTTCTGTATTTCCATCTCTCATCCCTACCATTGTACCTCCTCCAGTCCAGCTGGATTTGTAAGGTAGACTTGGGACCATGATACCTGGGGGGAGGAAGGCTTCAGGAACTAGAGGAAAGTTTGATGCTCCATCGCTAACTCACAGCACATTGACTGACCTGTCTCCTCCCCATGACTCTTGTGTAAGAGGGTATACAATTGTCTACAAGTGGGCCTCGAGTCCTGTGTTATACAGGACAGATAAATAAAATAAGAAATAAACCGTTAACTAATCTATAAAGCCGTACAAATGGCTCAGTGCAACTCACTTGCGTGAGAAAGCTAGTAGACTGGCAGTCCTTGGAGTCTTGAGGGTCAGCGAGGAGTCCTCTGTAGAGCAATTCAGGCTATCCGGCCACAAGCAGCAAACAGCAGAGCAGGCCACCAACAATCAGTCAGATGAGAGTCCAACAGTCCCAACTCAAGAGATGCATATTTCAGGGGTGTGGCGAAGCAGGGCTTGAAGGAACCTCAATTCACAGCAACACAGCCATGAGTATATGCCCCATGGGTAGTGTCACTTGGAGATTGAGGCACAGGACAAACAAGTCAGCCAGCTGGTCTGAAGATCCAAGAGCAAGAGGGCAAGGGCCGGGTTTGCTGAGCCATTTCCATCTCCACCCTTAATTGATCTCATGTGTTCATTGGCCATGTTGTCACAACAGACCCACCTATCTTCTTTGGCCACGTTGGGACAACAAGCTTACCTATCACAGGTCCCCACCCTGTTCTCCCCCTCATTTGTAGTGATGTGATTCTTGTTCTTTGATGGTTGATATTTGCTCCCTTCAACCCCTCATCATCACACAGGGTAGTGTGTTTCTTCCATGTGAGCTTTGGTGCTTCTGGGCTAGATGGCCACTTGTTCACTTTCAAGCCTTTAAGATTCCGGATACTTTATCATTTGGTGGCTGGGCATCATCGGATTCCTCTGCTCTATCTGGTTCTTTCCTCACCTCATGGTTGCACAGGCTGGTGTGCTTCTTCTATGGTGGGCTTTGTTATTCCTGGGCTATATGACCGTTTATTCATCCTCAAGCTTTTAAGTCCTCAGGGCTTAAATAAGAATAATGTAACAGAGAGAAAGTACTGAAAATCAAATGAAGACTGAGCATGATAGTGGGACAGAAGGAAGGCAGAAGGAAATAGAGGAAGGAACTAGAAGGCAAAGGGCACTTGGAGGTCTAAACACAGGCAGTTTTATATGTAAATATAATCATATATTATAAGGAGGGAATAAATCCAGGTGTGTGTGTGTATATATGCATACATATACATACATTCATATATATATATATTTAGTACTAAAGTAGAAGCTGGACCTTGGGCCCCCCCCCAGGCACTCCCTCAATGCAAGAACACTTTGTTCTATTAATCTGGTATTCCATGATGCTCACTGGCCCAACACAATCATTGAGGCCAAATAGGTCCTTAAGCAAATGTGGTGAAGAAAACCAATGGCACCCAGCTATCAAAGGATATAGAGTTTGGGTTCTCTAAGCCTGAAGATAAACAAACAACCATGTAGCTGAGAAGGATCCAAGACCACACAGAAGAAGTACACCAGTCAGTGTGGCCATGAGGTGGCGAGAGGACCAGGCCTCAGACATCTAACAGGAAAGAAAACGTATGACTGTGTGCGCTCTTTCCTGAGACGATCACTGAAGACATGTGGATGCATGAGCAAGAGCAGTGAAGATAGCTGATGGTGCCTGGCTATCAAAAGATAGTTCAGCACATTTTAGTTCATCTTTTGGGTAAAATTAGGTGCCTCGGCTGATATGCAGGTCAGCTGATACTCGAGTACATACAGTAACATCTAGATGAACCAAAGGTGATAATTTGTTGAAATGAGGGGCTTCCATGGTCCCCTAGTTGGCCCCCAATCAATGTTAGAATTGATTATATATTAGAATTCAGAATAAAGCATCGAGTGTTTCTAACTGGACAGGCTCTGAAGGTCACTGTTTTATACAGGAGTCTTTTGGTTGTAAGAGACAGATTCTCAACTTGAATTTTGTAAGTCATTAGATGCCCTTAAGTTGGTTCCAAATCACTGTGACACTATGGACAAGAGAAAGAAATACTGCCCCGTCCTGCTCTAGCTTCATAATGGTGGCATGTGAGCCCACTGTTACAGTCACTGGGTTGATCCATCTCCCTCTTGAAGATCTCCCTCTTTTTTGCTCCCCAACTACCTTATCAAGCTTGATGTCCATTTCTAGGGCCTAGACAGGCCTGATAATATGCTCAGAGTATGTGAAAGTCTTGCTATCCTCCTCCCTTCTAAAGAGCATTCTGTCTCCAAAACAGATTTGTTCCTCTGGTAATCCACACTACTTTCAATGTTCTTTCTTTGCCAATCCCCAAACCAAATAAATGCATTCTTCTTTGGTCTTTCTTATTTACTCTCCAACTTTCACTTGCATATGAAATTGTAGAAAATAATGACTGGAGTCAGGCACAATTTAGTTCTCCAAGTAATACCCTTGCTCTTCAACAATTTAAAGAATTACTGTGCAAAAGATTAGCCCAATGCAATATGTTGAATCCACAGGAACAGAATAGCACTATTCGTTTTGAGGAAAAATCTTACAGAGCCTGTGGAAAAGCATCCGCAATAGGGTACATTTGGGGATCTTGGGTACTATTCTTGCTTTCTTAAAGCTTCCAGGATTTTCTCTCCACCCATAGCTTATCTTTACCTTGACTGTATTCATTGCTACCAGAGTCCACCCTGCTGTCATAGATGCTGGCACAATAAAGGGCGTGGAGGTGGGCATATATGACCTCTTCTGTGTTGCCTATTTGTTGATACTGTTGTTGCATGCCAGCAAGTCAGTTCTGACTCTCAGAGCTTTTGCAGTGAACAGTTCTGCCTGCCCACGGGGATATCTGGCTATGCCATCTCACCCACTGTTGCTGCTGGGTACCATCAAGTCGGTTCTGTCCCATAGTGACCCTATACACCACATCACAAACACTTCCTGGTCTTGTGCCATACTCACAATTGTTCCTATGCTTGAGGTTCATTGTTGCAGCCACTGTGCCAACCCATCTTGAGGGCCTTCCTCTTTTTTAATAGCGCTCCACATTAGCAAGAATGATGTCCTTCTCCAGGATTTCCCTACTGCTCTGGAGCAAAAGTCAGACATGCCTCCAGACTACATGAATTCCTAACTATTCTGACACCACTCTACACCTAGGCTAGGTTATTGTATTAGTTTGGGTTGACTAGGGAAATAAATCCAGAGATAATCATATGTGTATAAGAAACAGATATATGACTGAACTCCGGTGGCATAGTGGTTGTGCGCTGGACTGCGGCCCACTGGGTTGTAGGTTTAAATCCAGCAGCGGTCCCCAGCAGCAAGGCTGGGCCTCCTAGTCCCACCACCAGGGGGCAGTGATGTCCCTCCCCCCAAAGCCCCAAAACAAACAAACTAACAAACAAAAAAAGAGGTTTATCTAAGAGAGTAATTGTATATTAAGAAAACATCTGAGGCCAGTCCAGATGAGGTTCATAAGTCTGATATTACCTCATATGTCTGTTACCAGTCTATAAATTCCTCTTCAGACTCATGTCGCACATGCAGTAATGCTGAATGCAAGAAGATCACAGGTCAGTGGGTGGAAAGTCTTATGGATTCAGTGGCAATGGAAGCATTTCAGTGCTGGTGTGGGTCTTCACAGGTCTCCTCCAGCTCGAGAGCTCCAGCTCCATGTGGCTTTTCAGCAGGAAGAAGAAGCAAAGAAAAAGAGAGTCTGGCCTCCAGTGAGTCATTCATCTCCTTAGAGTTTCCACATGAAGCCATCAAGCTGCAATCTGATTGACAGGTGGAACTCCAGCCCTACACTCTTCATATCCTCAAGTGGACACCAGATTATGTAACTACCATAGTTACATAATTCATTGCAATGGCCACACAGAACTCACAGACAATACTGACTATTAAGAGATTTATTAGGAAAGTCAAAAGTTACCACAGATAAGAAAACAGTAAGGATACAGTCATCAGTCTCCTCGGCCAGCAGCTTAACCTCTCTTCAGTTCTCAGCCTCTCAGCCACATGGTAGCCAAGACTCTGTCCAGTCCCCAGTGTCTGAGTCAAGTAGTCCCTTGACCTTTGCCTCTGTGGACCAGGAAGTCAGTCTGCCTGTCACTCTGTCCCACAGTTCCACAGTATGAGCATACTCTTAGTGCTTCAAGTCTCCATGTATCTGAAGTATCTGATCTCAGCAGCCTCCAACACGTCAGTCAGATAATGGATGTGCTTTTCCTGGTCCTTGGGTTTCTCTTTCTTCTGCTGCTTCAAAGATGATATAGAATGTATTGGAAAGTGGATCATTGCAGATGCAATGAAATTAAAATTTAACACTGTCATTTGATGCATCTTAAATTTGTTCTAGTTTCTAATATTTTCTGCCCTCTTTTAAAAATCCATTTTACTTTGTTGTTGCTCATCTTTGTTTTATTTTGTTATGTGTTGTAGTGCTTTTCTGTGTGTGTGAGTCTATCGAGACAATCACTAGATAAATGGTTCCTTAGGGGTATGCCTGGAGGAGTTGGTGGGGGAATGGAGAGTTAATAACGATGAGTAGAAGAATGAAGAAAATGTTCTAAAGCTGCTTGTGGTGATGATTGTACAACTCTTCTTCATGTGATTGAACTATGGAATTGCATATGTAAATTACATGCCAAAAAACTGTTTTGAAAAGATGGTTCATCCTTATCGCTAAAACAGTGATCGTGAAAATGGACCAATCCCCTCTGTAACTGTTACACATGGCCTCTTTGCTTAGTCCCAGCCAATCATTTGGTGGGCATTACAGAGACTTGGATAGAAGAGCTATATTAAGACATTTTACTTGACCGTAGCAAGAGATCACAAGAGTTAAAATTCATGACATCAAATAGCTACTTAATTAGGATCAGATAAAATGAAGACTATTACCTTAAAATTAGAACTAGGAATAAAAATATTAAATAACTGGATGGGTTTTACGAAGAAGGAGATGAACATTGGGGTTTTAAAGTAAAAGCGTACATACAACAGCAATAATGACAACAACAGGGGATACTGTTTAAAAGTCATTCTGAAAAGTCTATTAAGTCACCCTGTATGTGATCTCATGTACTTGATTTTCACTGTGTACACACAGTAGTGGTGTGCAGTAATGAGGAATGTAAATGGAAAATACAAATTTCCAGATGAGGGATGAGATGTGAAAGATTTTAAAAAGGAAGATTAAACCAACACAACCTTATTTCTTCAACCGAGTCCCATATGAGGTGGTCAGTGGAATTTAAGGGCCATTTTGCCACCTCTGAAACAAAACAAAAACCACCTATCTTGAAATTCTACAATGGCTTTCAGTGTAGAGGCATGTCTGATCCTGGGTCACTGATGGAAAGAAATGCCTATGTTTTATCAGTCTGATGCTCACACTGGGACCTGGTTCATTGAATGGAAGAGATAGAGAAATCATGCATTCTATTGTGACGCTGTTAGATATCTGTTTTGTCTCTTCTTCTCCCATCTCCTTCCCTTTCCTATACTTTTTATTTCCTTCCCTCCCCTACTCTTTTTTCCCTTCCCTCCTCCCATCCTTCCTCTCCCCCAGCACGTTCCTATTTCCCATAAGTCAGTTGAGCAAGCAATGTAATATAGTAGGAAAAAGCATACAATCAAATTGCATAGGCTTTGTTACCTCGCTGTGGTTATTTGGCTTTGGGTAAAATACTTAATCTCTTTCTACCTCATACATAAAGTGGGAACAATGACAGGACATACATTATAGTTCTGTTATGGTGATTAAATGAGATAATGTGTGCCAAGCTCTTAGAACAGTGCCAGACATCTGGTAAGCACTATTGCTGTTAGTATTGTTATTTGTATTATCCAATAAAGCCATTAAAGTCTTGGCTCTGTAGGGAATTTTGTTGGCTTTCACTTCATTAATTTAGTTTCTTTGCCCAATATTTCTTTTGAAATGAACTTTCTGACTGTTTTTTACTTTAGAGAGGGAAGGTCCCATGCTCCCTTTGTCAGAAGTCACACCCCATCCATCCTCGATCCCTTCATTCAGACATTCATTCCACGAATATTCATTCCATGGTTTCTATGGGCCAGTCCTAATGAAAGAGCTGGAGATATATCAGAAAACAAATCCACAAAAACCTCTGCCCTCGTGGGCTTATATTTTAGGAAGAGAAAGAGCCTTTGAACAAGAAATGGAAAACATCACTTGCTTCCTAAGAGGTTTATGGAGAAATTGAGGATAGTAAATCAAAAAGCCTTGTTGAGAAATAGTTTGAACATCGAGTTTATAAACTGAAACCCAGTCCTCAGATATCTCAAGAAAGAAATATGAAACTTTATACAGAAATGTGGAGACGGGGGTACTTGATCATGGTCTTGGGGATTATGCAGAATTGCAAGACAATAACCAATAAAAATGTTTCAAGATTAGCTGATCTACTCCTGTGCTAGTCTGGGCTGACTGGAGAAAAAAATCCAGAGACACTCATATGTGTGTAAGAGAGAGTTTTATACCAAAGATTAATTGTATATTAAGAAAACAACCTGCCCCAGTCCGGATCAAGCCTATAAATTCTATATGAGCCCAAGTGACTGATATCAGTCTATCAATTCCTCTTCAGACTCATGCAGCATATGCCATAATGTTGAATGAAGGAAAATCACAGGCCAGTGAGTGGAAATCTTATAGATCCAGTGGCAGTGGAAGCATCTCAGCAATGGCGGCATAGGTACTCACATGGCTCCTCCAGCTCCAGGACTCTGGCTTCATCAGCACGACTCCATCTGGCTTGTTATCAGGCTTGTCAAGCAGATAAAGTGTGTGTCCCACCTCCAGGAATGAAGACAGGAGTTCCCAGAATTCTTAGGAGAAGGACCTACCCACACAGAAGCCTCATTGAATATGACCTGATTGGCAGACTAAACTCCACTCCTTTGTTCAAGTTGACAGTAGATTATGTAACTGCCACAACCCCTAACCTAGACTTCCTGGGACCAATGCAGCAAGTGGTCCTCTGTAATACCCACATATACATTCCTCTCAGGGAATGTTGTTATTTTGAGGTTTAGGGTGAATCCTGACCTAAACCATGATATTTTTAAATGTTTCATATGTAAGTGAAAGTTAGACATTGGATAGGAAGACTGAAGAATTGATGCATTTCAGATATGGCATCGGAAAAGAATATTGAAAATACCATGTTTGTTTTGGAACAATAGGAAGTACTCCTATGATTGCTGGTCATTTTGTCTGGAGAATGGGTAAAACCAAGAAACTCTTGGAGCCACGGGATATAATGTAAGGGGGCTGCTTCATTGTTGTCAGTTTGGATCTGACTATTAAAATGGAACCATTACTAAAATGGTTTGTGAGTGACTAATTTTGGGGGCCACATCTTTGACTTTAAATATATTTATAGGAGAATGGGAAAGATTTCACTCACACAGTCGGGAGATTTTTAGTTGGTTCCTAAGAAACTGGATGACTATAGTGTACATTGATCTAGTTGAAGCAAAGGTTCTAATGCAGTATTACAGAACATTAGGTGAGCCAGTAGATGGA
>PVJH01034092.1:0-12285 GCA_004026705.1 Nesogale talazaci | reverse complement strand
CGGCGGCTTCAGCGTGGGAGGGTCCTGAATGGAGGTGGGATCTAAATGAAAACTGCCCCATGTGTTCTTACGAGGCGTCTTCTGTGTGACTCCTTACCGAGACCGGGCTGACCCAGCAGCAGACGGAGGGTGGGCATGTGCACCAGCGGGGGGGGTCACAGGGCAGATGCCTTTTCCAGTGAACAGTCACCACCTTTCTCTTGGACTGCCACCTCTCCTTGTGCTTCTCCTCTCCTGACCCTTTGGAACTCTGCCTCTGAGTCACTGCTGCCCTTGGATGTCCATGGTCAGTGGTTCGGAGATGTGTTGCCCACTAGGACTCTCATTCCCCCTTGCAGACGTGTCTGGTGTTTGGTGCAAAGCCGGACCCAGGGCTGAGTTCTGTTTCAGGCCTGGAGAGTGACTAAGGGCCCCACCAGTCTATCTGACCAGTAAAGCAAGCCTGGTCTCTCAGGAGTTGGAGCTCTCCCACTCTGCCCAGGACCGCCTCCTGGGGTCCCTTTGAGAGGAGTCAGGCACCTTCAGGTCCCGGCCCTGAGGCTAGGGTCCTCTAATTGTGTCCCTCTGTCTTCTATTTTCATCCCTCTCCTCTCCTAGCTGGGGAGACCAGGTATGTCTTACACGGTTCTCATGTAAGGAGCTTTAGGACGCCAGGGGCTAGTCTGAACTACATAAGTGATGCCGGTTCCCCGCGAGGTCTCCCCCAGCCCCAGCAGCTCATTCTCTCGAGGTGTGGCAATGACTAAGAAGGGATCATCACTCGCCCCCCATCTGCTCCACCAAAGATAGAGACACGTGGACAGGTGTCCTGTTCGTCTCTATTGCTGTTGCTGGGTGCTGTCCATCAGTTTCAATTCCCGGTCGCCCGGGGGGAACAGGAGGAGGCACTGCCCGGCCTCTCGTGGAGGGCCTTCCCACCATGCTGTCTTTTCCCAGGGGCGCTGGTTTCCCCTGACAAGAAGTCCAGATCCAGCTTCACTTCTCACGAGCATCCAGCTGTTCTTGCACAGCAGATTTACTTGCCCTTCTGGCTGTCCAAGTCATTCTTCGTCGCCAGAACCCAGGGCCACTGTTCAAAGCCCTCGGTGCTCCAGCCTCCCACGCTCTAAGTAAGGCTTCCTAAGCATGCCATGGTTTCAGTGCGTCCTCTGAGTGACACCTTGCTCTTCAACCTTTAAAGGGATCTTTGACAGCAAACTTGTTTAATTGCATTTATATCACTTGATTTCTTGATGGCTGGTGCTAAGCCTGTTGTCTGGGGGTCAAGTAGAATGAAATCTGTGGCAGCTTTGATTCTCTCCGTGTCCTGTGTTGTTTGTAACGCCTTCATTAATGTTCTAGAACTCACTGCTAGGTTTTAACAGTCATTGCCATGGTTACACAGAAATTCACAGGCAAAATTCATGAGGATAAAGGGTTTATTCAGGAAGTTCACAAGTTGTAGAGCCAGTGAGAAGTGACCAGAGGGTGGTTGTTTACAAGGAGGTTTTTACAAAGTTCTTTCAGGCCAGGTAATCTGTGTCCAAAGGGACGTGCCACTTGTAAAATCTCCACCCTCCAGCACTACGTTCTGTGGGTCAGCAAGCCCCACCCAGCTCTCTAAACTAAGTGTCCAGAGGCACCCTACTTCAGCAAGACTCTGCCCAAAGGCGGCACTCGGCTCCTTCCTGCCCCAATCCAGTGCCCAGAGGCATCCCCACTCCACAAGTCAGCCTCAGCTCGAGTTGCCCCAAGGGTCACCTGACAGTTTTCTTTCCCGTGACCCTTTGCCCCTCCATGGATGATGTTCTTGACGTCGTCCCTCACAGCCCCTGTGGCCTGCAGTCCCTAGTGTTCAAGGAGTCAGACCTGCACTTGACAGTCTCTTGCACATCACTGGCCTGTGAGCAATTCGTGGCCTCTTGGGTCCTGACCGGTTTGGGCTGCTCCTCTCTTCCCTCCCACAGACATGGTCAGTTTGACTCCTGTGTGTTCCAGCTGGCAGATCTGCGTGGAGGTTGTTGAAAAGGGTATTTGCAACGAAGTCATGGCCCTTGCAGAATTCGCTCCTGAAGTCACCAGCTTTGTTTTGGTTCACAAAGCCCGAGCCCCCTAGTCAGTTCTTACTCACAGTGACCTTGTAAAGCGGCTGAGGGCAGGGCAGCGTTCTCTTGTCCCAGCTGAGCTGCTTGCTTTATTTCCAACGTTCAGAATCTAGAAGCCCCAAATTATCCATGCATCTTGATCGCATGTGACCCATGAGGCTGAAGAAGTTAGTTGAATTCTTGCATTTTTTCATCACCACCAGCGTGACCAGATCTTCCTTGAAGGTGGCTAGATGCCATCACAGACTGCAGGGAACTTCACGACAGAGGCAGCTCGACTGCGACCACTTGCTGCCTTCCAACCCGCGGGCTCATCTCCCAGGCGCCACCTGGCCCTCTTAGACCCTCACCCGCCTGTCCCCCGTCTGCTCCCAGGGAACGTGCGGCCCCACCGGGGCAGCTGTTTCTCCAGCATTGGAGCAAGGTGAGGTGGAGGGTGCAGACTGCCGGGCAGGGTGGTCCTCTGGGGCCCCAGTCAAGCCGTGGCTTTTCCCCGGAGTGAAGTGGGAAGCTTTAAGACAGCTGAGCCCACGGGGAGACAAGTGTAGCTAATCAGGCAAAGCGAGGCAGCCTAGGGGACCCAGGGCACATGAGGAAGCAGTGCGTGGGGTAAGATAGGACCCAGGACCCGAGTGGACACTGCTGGAGGACACGAGGGGCTTCTCCCTGTGACTCCAATTCTGTAGTTCTTCCGTTTCAGCCTAACCTACCTTGAGGCTGTGTTCTTAGTTATGTCTCCTTTTAACTATTGTGCTATCCGCCCAGAAAACCGATCACTCCTGCCATTCTGAGAGTGAACCATCTGCGTCAGACGTCGTGTCTCAGATCCACCGTGTCGGCTACCAGCTCCCCACCTAGCTGTTCTTTTCATGAGCACACCTGGGCCTGGTCACTTTAGCAAATGGGTCCTTCTATTTGTTCTACCACCATTTACTACCATTCCTGTTGTTTGGGGCTTCAAATAACCATTTTATGATTTGCCTCATCTTTTGTTGTAATTTCTCTCCCTTGCCTTAAAAAGCGTTTTATTGGCACAGAAGCCAATGATAGCTGTCACATCAAGAAGAGTTACCCAGTCATTACTGCAGTCAACTTCAGTAGGACATTTCCTTTCCTCTGCTACTTGTTACCAGCTCCCATTTCCCCCCAGCCCCCTGCCGGATGCCCAGGGACGGTTAGTCCAAGGACTGCCTGCATACCCCTGCCGCCTTTTGGAGTACGTTAGTCCGTTTTCCTTCTCATCACCTGTGTCACTCTTAAGTATTCCTCTCAGCAGTTACGTGCCTCCCTGACTCCTAAGATTTTACTTTAAATGCAAACTTCCATGACTTACAGGACAGTGCAAGGATCCCACACCTTTTATCAGGCCCCTCCCATGTCCGGTGCATCTAAGTCGACCTGTATTTTCATCCCTAAAAAATATGACTGGGGCTGAGCCCCGGTGGTGTAGGGGTTGTGCGTGGGACTGCGGCCCACTGGGATGGAGGTTCAATTCCAGCTCCCAGGAGCAAAGGCTGGGCCTCCTACTCCCACCACCAGAGGGCAGTGATGCCTAAAATAAAATAAAATAAATAAATAAATAAATAAATATGATTTGGGCTGAGCCCCGGTGGTGTAGTGGTTGTGCACAGGACTGCGGCCCACTGGGACGGAGGTTCAATTCCAGCAGTGGGGCTGGGCCTCCTACTCCCACCACCGGAGAGCAGTGATGCCCCCCCCCCAAAAAAAAAAAACCAAAAACCAAAAAAAAAAAACATGAGTTTGAAATGGCATTCACATAGACACCCTACCTTCTCTTTTTGCTCCCACCCGGGGAGGTGCCCCTTCCATTCTCTGCAGTCCATATGTCAGGACCGACTGGCCTGCTGGTGAGGAATCCAGTACCCTGAACCATGCACGCACACCTTCACCCTCCACCCCCCCGTTTTGAAGCACTGGTTCAGGGGGCATGGGGTGTGTGGGGGTGGAAGTTACTTCCTCACAGCACGAGTGGCCACGGTTCAGGCATCCACTGTTCCTGCAGACAAGTCAGCTACATTGCTCCCCTGAATGTTTTTATCTCCGCCTTTAAAATGCTTCGGTTTAGTGATCGCCACTTCAGTGTGTGCTTTTGTGTTGTTCGCTTCTCCACTGGACATGAGATTCTCCTCTACAGCTTGATGCCCACCCCTTAGCCGCTCTCTCCAGCAGCGCTTCTGTGCCAGGCTCTCCTGTGAGACGCCCCCATTAGCTGGGAGTCAGGCCTCCCTCCTGTGAATGCTGCTGAGTGCTCTCGGCCCTTCCATCTGAATGTGTCACAGGTCTGTAAATTCAGCAATCCTCTCGTCTGTATCTAATTGGATATTACATGTACCAACTGAATTTGCCTCTTCTTAAAAAGTTCTCACGTTCTTAACTAATTGTAGTCTAATAAAGGCACTCCTTCAGTCACCCATTTATGTGCTGTTGTTTTGTTCATTGCTCTGACCTGTCGCTTGGTCCCGATAGAGAACGTGTCTGCTAAGTTTTCTAATCGGGTGGCAGACTGTTAGGCGTGCAAAATGAGAACACTCGGGAGACTGTGAAAGATGTCACTGCGTTCCAATGGTGCAAAGGAGGGCTAAGAAGACCACCGCTCAGATTCAACACGATTGGCTCCAGTTTGCTTTGGGGGTTTGTGGAGGCCCGTCTGCCTCTGGCCCGCCCTCAGCATTCTCCACGGAAAAGCCTGGCTCCTGCTCAGCAGCAGGCGGGAGCCAGCTGAGCTCCGGTGTGGTCTGACTCCGGGCCCTCCTCCCCGCTCAGGGGCAGACAGGCTCCTGCTTCGGACTGTGCCTCTGGAAGCCCGTGGACGGGACCGGAAGGCGACACCAACGTGGTCGGCTGTGGGCATCCGGTGTCCGGCTGGCTCGGCAGTCACACTGTTGTCAGGGTTCGCTGTCCAGGGACCCAGCAAATGCCCCACAGGAAGAAATGGCCCTGAAGAAAGGGCTCGTCTCCCCCCTACAGGAACACTGCTGTGCTCCAGGACCGAGCCGTGTCCCTGGAGAGGCAGGCGCTTGCTGTTGGTTGAACGTGATGCTGCCGGTTAGCTTACACTGACTGAGAGAACCCACCCGGCGCGGTATCCCAGCAAAAGGCTCCACCACTCACAGTGCAACTCTCAGAAAACGTGACTGCGGGGAAGTCGGGTGCAGCCGAGTGCAGTCACCATTCGCTCCTCCCCTGCCTCTGCAGCTACAGGGCCCAGTCTGCCCAAGGTCGATGAAGGGACCAGTCCAGTCTCCCTGTGGTGGTGGCTGCTGCTGAGGCTGGACAGGTGTCATGTGGTGGGCACAGAGCTCAGGGGAGGGCGCTGTACCCAGTAACAAGTGTCCTTGTCAAAGAAAGGAGGACCCAACGGGGGGACTCAGAGGCAGGCCGGCTCCATAGACAAGAACAGAGCAAGGAGTTACCACAGACCGCTGGGAATCAGCAAGGAGACTGTGTCCTGCGGCCGCCGCCGCCGCCGCCGCAGGGGCCCTGGGCACGCACGCAGAGTCCCGCTTCAGCCGCCCTGTGCCCCCGGGAAAGGGGTGCAAGTGGTGCCCCCACGGTCACCTCGCCACATTCACGTGCCCTGTCACCTGGCAGCAGGAGCATGTTGTCATCGACTGAATCCCCTCGACCCTGACCTCTGCCTGTAGTGACGTTGCTGTGTGCATATGCTTTTTACAGAGCATGCCTGCTTTGTTACCCTAAAATTACAAGACCGTGTCCACAGCACTAGAAATTTCAAATAAAAAGTTTAATTTTAGAAATCGAGTTCACCATTTATAAATACACTAAAACATAGTCAATGCAAATTTAGGTTAAACATAGGTACAGTATTTCAACAAAATAACAGCTTTTCTAAAAGATCACAGGTGAGTGAATGACATGTTCCACCCAGGGTGTTTAACTGGCTTGAAGTGAGAAAATGAACCCTTTCCTAGGTGTGAAAACAAAAACACTGATGACAAAATGCTAAAAAAAACACCAAAAAACGGGTGACTGGAAACTTCATTACAATGTCCTTGGGGGTCTAAAACACCCCAACAATGGCTGAATCTTCCCTATGACAGAAGAAAACCCTAAACACCTAAGGCTACCCTTAAAAACCGTAATAGGACAGTCTGCTTCCCTGTGAGTAGAGCTTCTCTCTAAAAAGGATTTTACACATAATTTGATCAAACTGGGGATCAGTGCAGTTTCTGACAGACAGCTTTGCTGCACAGACTAAACCAGAGGCTTGGAGACCCTCAAGACACCGAATGTCTGCGGTGGGCTTGCCGTGCTGTGTGCCCTGATGGAACCCTAAGTGTCCTTGAAAGGAACTCGCTATAAATAGCCAGGAGATCTCTGACTTCAACTGATGATGGGAAGCGAACACAAAACACGTCACCGGGAAGGTTTTCTTGACCAAATTAATATGGAACACCAGTCCCACAGCACAACTCCACTGAGGTGTTTTCAGATGCTGTCTCTGTGGTAGTAAACAAGGGCTCTTCTGTGAGAGTCTGCAGGAAGGACTTGAGAGCCAGCGGTGACCACTGCCTGAGGATGGCCTGAACTCCGCCTCTTACATATGCATTTCTTTTGGCAGCCACACGGCTGTCCTGTAAATTAAAGCAAGGCTTACCTACATACAGTACCTGATTTGTGGTTTTTACACAAGTGAATAAAAAGTCTACAGTACAGAATTGCTTACATCGCTTCTGCCATTCTAGTCAAACAACTTCCTAACCCTCAACTTAAAAAAAAAAAATTACAGTTATGGATCAAACCTAATGAGAGTAACTGACAAGACAAGCTATGTCTAGAGAAGTCCTTTAAAAAGCACCCCTCCCTACAGCATCTGGCCTGAAGAATGAGGAGTAAGGCACGTGTAGACATGACACGGGGAGCTGGACAGCGACGCTCCAGTGGGGACCTGCAAGTCCCTGAACTGATGTCCTACATGGCCCCGCTTGGAGCCACTCGGCGGCCCCAGTGGCAGACACAGCTAATGCCTAAAAAGCAAGGACATTTTTTTAAAAAGCCCGGCGGCTCCATCCAGTTTCAATACTGAAAGTATACTAAGGGAAGATTCACTTTCAAAAAGATAAGTTTTTCGAAATGTTCCATCATGAGCCTGGGCTGGCTAACGCTGCTGCTTTCTGTGGGCGTGCTGAACAGCTTCTCTGAAGGGACGATGCTTGGGGGGCAGCCCAGAAACCTGACGGCCAGTGCCGACAAGGCTGGCCAGCAGGACCGCTTCAGGTTCCAGTAGGCTAACGGATCGCAGCTGTGTTCGAGCACCTCTTCCTGCAGGTAGGCCAGCACCATGTCTTCAGGTAGCTTCGTGGTGTCTCGCAGATCCTGTCTCTTCATCTTGGCCATCAGCGCCCACAGGTTTTCCTCTCCGGCACAGTCTTTGGATGGGGAACCTGCGTCACACCCGTTGGAAACAGGTTTCTCATCTGAGGTAGAATTCAGTATTTCCAGCTCCCTGATTAAATCCTGCTTGTACTGCTCAGCCTCCTCCTCCGTAAACAAGGAGGCCTTGTAGCGAGGGTCCAGAAGTGTGGCGAGGATGTACCTGGGATCGTGGAGGGTGGAGGACAGGCGGCTCACCATGGCCTCCTTCAGAGACTTGAGCATGGTGTCGATGCCCATGGTCTCCTCGAACAGCATCTCCACCTTCCGGGTGAGGATGTGGATCATGGGGATCACCTGGCTGAGCGCCGACACGTGCGCGCTCATCTCCCGGCTGGCGGCGTCGAAGGGCTTCAGCGCGTGGCACACGGACTGCATGACCTCCCACTGGTCGCAGCTGAGCAGCTCCCTGAAGTTGCACTCGACGCACACCTTGTTGACGGCCCGCTTCTGCTCGATGAGCCGGTCGAGCATGTGGAGCGAGGTGCTCCACCTGGACGGCACGTCCTGGAGCAGGCGGTGCTGGGGCAGCCCGTACTCCCGCTGCAGCTCGGCCAGCTTCTCCTTGGCTTTTGGGGACCGGTGGACCCGCTCGCAGAGCTTGCGCGCGATGCTCAGGAGGTTCTGGACCATCCTCTGGCTCTTGATGGCCTCGTTCACGATCAGGCTGACGGTGTGGCTGAAGCACTGCACGCTGGGGCGCTCCCCGTCGCTCAGGGTCTTCCCGATGCTGGCGTTGTCGGTCACCGTGATGCCCACCTGCAGGCCCAGGGAAGTCACCCAGGCTTCCCACCAGTACTCCAGCTGCTTCCGGATGCTGTTGCCCCCGTAGTCACAGTCGATCTGGGACACGTCCAGCAGGGCTGAGCAGTGGTGGTCCTGAGTGTGCGGGCGGACGGCGGGGGCAAACGTGACCCAGTGGGCCGTCAAGGTCAGGTACTCCCGCGTCTGGTTGCTCATCCATATCCCCGAGGTGAAGTGCACCACGCCGCTCTCCGCGTCCTTCAGGCGGGACAGGACCACCTGCTTCACGCTGTCGTACATCCCGGGGATGGCGGCCCGGGAGAAGTAGGAGGGCGGCGGGAGGGCGTACTGCGGTTTCAAGTAGCCCAGGAGCCTGGCAAAGCCCACGTTGTCCACCACCGAGTATGGCTGGAGGTCCAGCGCGATCATCTCCGCTATGAGGCCTGTGATCTTTGCAGCAACTGGGTGAGAATCACCTAACTTTTCACGAGTGTCGTCAGGGGCTGGCGCCCCCTGCGGCTCTGTGCTTGGGGGGAGGCGAGCTCCAGCAGGGGGGGGGGAGGCGGCCCCCGGGGTGGCGCTCCTCAGCACGCTGCTGTGGAACCTCTGGAGGTGTCTCAAAAGGCAGCTGGTCCCCAGGTTGGTTGGCTTCTTTCCCCGGCTTATTGTGCGCCCACAGTGCAGGCACACGACTTTTGTGGAGTCTGCCGAGCAGATGGAGAAGTGGTTCCACAGTTTGGAGGTTTTCTTGCTGCTGACAGGGAAGGTGACCGGGTGGGCTCTCGTGACCACGGCGGCCCCCTCGGGAAGTTTGCAGGAGGGGCCCTCGGCTGAGGCCAGGGTGGCGTACGGGGAGTTAGCCAGACTGGCCCCCAGGAAGCCCTGGGGGCTCCCGATGACTTCGGGGTGGCGCCGGTAGAGATGCCTCATCAGACAGCTGGTGCCCACGTCGCCCTTCTTGCCCCGACTGATGACACAGCTGCAGTGCCTGCACACAGCCTTCAGGCTATCCGTGGGCGCCAGTGAGAAGTGGTGCCAGACCTCGGACTTGAGCCGCTTCATGACCTTTTTGTTCTGCTGGAACACCGTGCCGGGCCCAAAGGCCCGCCGGCTCGGCCCGTCGCCTGGCTTCTTGGGAGAGGACAATGCCGAGCCGTTGCCCACGTCCTCGGATGACGACGACAGTCCCGTCTTGGCCGTGGCCACTGCCTCCTCGTCGTCCTCTTCCTCCTCCTCCTCCTCCGAGAGCACGTCTCGGACATGGAAATGCAGCTGGGTATCTTCGGGTAGCCGGTCGGGGGAGGACGCCGCCGAGGCGGGCTGGCCCAGGGGGGAGGCGCCGGGGTGGAGGTCCCCGTCGGAAGGCAGCAGGGAGGGCAGCAGAGTGGGGGGTGTGGAGTAGGGCGGCGGGATGCCCAGGCCCCCGCCGTTCTCCTGCAGGACGATGGCGCGGTGGGCACGCCACATGTGCCTGATGAGGCAGCTGGTGCCCAGGTCCTTGCCATTCTTGCCGCGGCTGAACTCGTTCATGCAGTGGATGCACACGGCTTTGGAGCTGTCCAGCGGAGACAGGTAGAAGTGCTTCCACACGGCCGACCGCCGCCGGGAGCCCGCCGCCGAGCTCCTGGGCGCCGCAAGGCTTCGGTCAGAGCCGCCCTCCGCTGCCTCGTCCGCGTGCAGGCCGGGCAGGGGCAGGCGTGTGGAGGAGCCCAGCGAGCCTTCCTCCCGGCCGTACTTCTCAGAGCTGGACACATCCAAGGGGGTCTCCTCTGTGGCGCGGTCGGGCGACGGGGTCTCCGTGAGGGGCTTGACGGGCGACGGCGTGGCGCCCGGGTCGCAGGCCTCGGCGGGCAGAGGCTGGAGGGCGGCCGGGCCGGGCCCCTCGGGCAGCAGCGCGGTGGGGTGCGCCCTGCGCACGTGCCGCATCAGGCAGCTGGTGCTCAGGTCCTTCTCGTTCTTGCCGCGGCTGAACTCCTTCATGCAGTACACGCAGATGGCCTTGGTGCTGTCTCGCGGCGAGATGAAGAAGTGCTTCCAGGCCGGCGACTTCTTGCGGGAGCTCAGGTGCCTGCTGGACAGCAGGCTCTGCGTCACGGCCTCCATGGCCACGTCGTACAGGGTGCTGCTGTACTGCGAGAACAGGGACCCGTAGTCGTC
The DNA here is from genome assembly GCA_004026705.1 of Nesogale talazaci. Lineage (NCBI taxonomy): Eukaryota > Metazoa > Chordata > Mammalia > Afrosoricida > Tenrecidae > Nesogale > Nesogale talazaci. Next base: position 1,885 of record PVJH01034092.1, on the reverse strand, counting down.
CTCGGCGTCACCAGGCAGGTACTCCCCGGGGGGCACGCGGGCGCTGTCCGCCCCCCTGCCCGCCGGGCGCTCGGGGGCCACACGCGAGCACCGAGGGGCTCCCGGCTCCCCTCTTAGATCCATCCTCTGCGGGCTGGCGACGGGCACTCCCACATCGTCATCGTCCTCTTCCGCTTTAATAGCGGTCTTCTCGGAAGCAAACTCACTGCCCTCGTGTGGACCAGTCTGCTGGCTGGCGTCCATGGCTGACCATGGCTACCCCATCACTGTGACACACGGGGTGCCCATCTGTGTGCCCAGTGCCGGCGGGCCTCCTCGCTGCTCACGCCAGTCTGTCTTCGGAGACACTGTGCAGGTAGGAGCCACACTAACTGCAACGAGGTCCAAGGCGCGCCCACCAACACAGCATCTCGGGCCGGTCCCCGCCGCCAGGAGTCCCGCGGCAAAAGCCCTCACGGCGTCGACGTGCGTTTATGCCGGGGGGGCCTGCTTCGGGGCTCGGACACAGGGTCCCCTTCATCTTGAGAGCAAACGCCGGCTTGGCTAGCACCACCTACAAAAAAGACGAAGAGGCCGAATTACACATAGGCCGGGTCCAGCAAGGGAAAGGAACGGAGACTGCGAAGAACACGGTGGGGTCAGCAGGAGATGGGGAACCTCTCTGTGCGGGAAAGATGAGGCTGTCGGGTCCCCTCCAGGTCAACACCCAGAGGCTTGCTGTGAGCCAGAATGACTCCATGGCCTCGGCCTGGCGTGGGCTTCCTGCACAAGGGTTTCGTGTTCACAGCCGCTGAGGAACTTGTGCCACCTCACACAGCCCAGTCCTGGGGCCTGCAGGGGGCGTGAGCCCAGCTCCAACCGCAACCAGCCCCTGGAGAATTGCTCAGCATCCTTGCACCGCAGAGATGAGGCTCCCTGGCCCCTCTGGCCCCAGAGAGCGGCTGTGCAGGCAGACGCTGGAACCTTCCCTCGTCGGCAGTGGCGTGGCCTCTGGGGAGGGCATTTTGGCAGGCCAGCAGCAAAGCAAGAGCACACAGGGTCTGGCCACGCGAGGCCGTCACGCTCATCAGTGGAGAGGGCCTTCCATGAAACGGACGGACCCAGTGGCTGCAGCAGTGGCGCACACTTAGTAATGACTGACCAGCAGTGCTTCCTTCTGCTGGGCACGGGTGCCGGTCTGGCAAGAATGAAGTCCCTGGACGGGGCCGTCCCTGGACGGGGCCGTCCCTGGAAACCGGAGCAGAGTCTGGTGACTGCCACATTACCAGGGCCACCACTTCAGCTCCGACGCCAGGGGCCCGGGTGAATTAAGAAAAGGCGTGTGTGTAACACTTAGGCGAAGCCTGGGAAAGCCTGTTAACCTCACAGTGCGCAGTCAATATGGACCCGAGCTGGAGGAGGGGTGTTCTGTGACCAGGAGAGCAAATGCTTTTTGAGGCACTGTGAGGCCTGTCTCTCGCTCCACTGAGTATAGAATGGATTTGAGTGTCGCTTAAAATCCTGTGAGAGCCCACTGTAAACACACACACACACACCATCGGGGTCTGGCCCTGGTCAGGGGTCAACGCTGATGCCAGGACCCGAGGAAGCCCTGCAGTACTGTGGCTCAGGCGTGCTTTGTCCACGGCTTTTCTGATAGGGCTGTGGTTTGAGAGTCTATTTCTGGGTTCTAGTCTCTTCCTCTGTCTTCACACCCACCACGTCACCTGGCTGGTTCACACGTACACTCACCCTGTGCACACATGTCCAAAACACCCTTTCCTGTGCCACCAGGAATCAGAGGACCGGAAGGGGTCACGCGTGCCTCCCACTGCTGTCGCGCAGACCCCCATGAACTCCCAAGGGTTGCCTCGTCCTTCTCCCTCAGGGTCAGATGGAGGGCGGA
>PVJH01034091.1:0-15063 GCA_004026705.1 Nesogale talazaci | reverse complement strand
GGCTAATAGACTGACACATACCCCCTATGCACCCAGGTTCTCAGTAGCTGTCACACTGGTTCTCCTCATAACAAACCTGTGGATGACAGAGTCAGAGTTTTCTGGCTGGGATCTTTACAAGTGAAGTTTTCCAGGCCTTTTCTTCCCCAAAGACCAGTGTCATTAACTTTTAGTTAGTAGTCTAACATAAGCCACTGGACTGCCCAGGCTTCTGTTTACATAATAACTAAAACCAAATCAATGGTCAATGAGTCTATTCTACTTCATAGAAACCTTGCAGGAAAAAACAGAACTGCATTTTTTAAAATCTTTTTTCCAGAACTGCTTTTTTAAGGTGTCTCGGGCTATAACTCTTAATAAAGGCAGGCTGCCTCATCTTTTCCTTGAGGAAAAACGGTAGGTGGATTTTAACTACTGACCTTTGATTAGTAACCCATCAGTGGCTTCACTGTGTTAGCAGAACTCTTTATTTGCAGGGTAATATGTAATATGTGCAAAAATAAAATCTTTATTACTGAAACTACACACGCCCCCAATGTTAAATAATGTTATAGGCTCTTTTGGTCTCTGGTGAAAGGACTAGATTAATTTAGTGTGTCTTCATGGTATATGTTTACGTGGATCCTAGTCATGTTTTGCTAGCTGTGGTGGTGGTAGTGGAATAGGTTCACAGCACTTCCCCAAATGAATGAGAATTGAATAATATAAACACCTTAGAAAAACTAACTAAAATTAGGAGCTAAGTTAATTGTGTGTATTGATTTGGATGTTTACCCATGGTATATTGTGAAACAAAGAAGCAAGAAAGTGGAGACAAGGGAGTCTGGCTGCCATATAACAAATGCAGGATGGTCTCCTTAGCAACCACGGGAGAGGCTCCTCTAGGAGGGAGGGAAAATCAACTTAAAAGCTAAGGAAAGGACTGTGGTAGTTACCTAATCAGGTGTCAACTTGAGAGTACTAAGAGTGAAGGGGTGGAGGTTAGCCAGTCAATCAGGTTGAAGCTCGATGACATGATTTGGAGGCAAAGAAGAAAAGCTCACTGAAGGCCAGATAGATACAGACACTCTGTTTGTCTTCCTGCTGACAATGCATAAGGAGACCCCTGCTGGAACCAGGGTCCTGGAGCTGGAGGAGTCACATGGAGACCCGTGCCAGTGCTGAGATGCTCCCACTACCACTACATACACACTGGCCTGTGAGCTTCCTGCATCACTGCATGTGCTGTGTGAGTCTGAAGAGGAAATTATAGACTGGTATCAGACAAATGGGCGCATAACGAACTTAAGGGTTGATCTGGACTGGGCTGGGATATTTTCTTAATATACAAATACTCCTTGATATAAAATTTTCTTTTACACACATATGGATGTCTGTGAATTTGTTCCCCTAGTCAACCCAGACTAGCACAACCAATGTTTTCTAAATTGGGAGAGCAGCAACAACTGCAGTCAGGCTGCCCTTGACCACTGACCAATTGTGCCAGCCACTTCTCTGTGCCATGCTCCTTCCTAGCACAGCGGGTTTTTTCCAGCCCCTGAGGGAACCCAGCCAACCAGAACCTCGGTCCTCACTGGTCTCAGTGGCTGTGTGGATGCAGGTCCAGTGGCAGCTTGGAGCAGACATCCCCAATACCAAGATGCACCCTTTGTCATTCTCCCCCTTCCTCTTTCTTTCCTGGCTTTACCCAGCATCCTCCTCTCCATGTGCCCCTTTTTCCTCCACATGGCATATGCAAGGGGTACACCCCCCAAAAAAAATCTTATTTTTTTCAATGCTATGTATTTAAATTTCCCCCCAAAAAAACCAACCTATTGCCTTCAAGGTACTTTCCATTACACGCAATGCATTTGTCAAACTGGTGACTACATTCTTGGAAACATTTTTCCAACTCATCTCTTTGGATGGCTGACAGCATCTTCCTCAGTAACTTTCTTCACCTTTTCCACATCTTCAAATCGCTGTCCTTTCATGTCTCTCTTCACTCACAGAAACAAAAAAGAAGTCACATGGAGTGAAATCATGTGAGTAAGGTGCATGGGACCAGAGAGACATACAGGTTTTTTTGCCAAAAAGAGGAGCACTGAGAGGGCTGAGTGAGCACTGAGAGGGCTGAGTGGTGCAAAACCGTCCCCCGTCTGGCACAAAGCAGGCCTTCTTGGTCTCACATTGTTACACATCTTTCCACAAACTCGATTAACAGTCTGACCTGGTGGAACCATCTCCAAATGCACTATCCCCCTCACAGCAAAGCAAACAAGCAAACAAAAAAAAGTGAGCATTGTCTTGATCTCTGATTTTTTGGGGGCAATGTGACAATGGCGTCTTCCACTGACTTGACTGAAGTTTGCTTTGGGGATTGTAAAAATAGCACTATGTCTCATCACCAGTAATGACCGTGTGGTAAAAAAGGAGGCCATTCAGACCTGCTCTTTCAAAGCATGACATGTTTTCACTGGATGCTCTTTTAGCTGGTCAGTCAGAACCTGAGCTTCAAGTTTTGCAGCGACTCTTCTTGTTCCCAAGTCTTCCATTAGAATTCACTGAACTGAGCTCCAAGGTAGTCAGATAACTTTCCCATCTCTTCACTCGCCCATCGTCAGTCTTCAAGCACAAACAAATTTTGTTGACATTTTCACCTGTTCAGGAAGTTGATGGATGCCCAGACGAGTTTTGTCATCAACATTTCACCTTTTTTTGGAAAGAGAAAAAAAACACACATAAGACGTGAGTTATTCTCACAATGTTGTCCTTGTAAACTGTGTTCAACATCACAGTTTCTTCAGCATTCCCACTCCTGGCAGGAAACAAAGTTTCACAGTGGTACGCTGTTAGCTTAAATTGGACATCATAAAAAGCAATGTTGGAGTGAAACTGCTTTTATGAAAAAAATCACTGTAACCAGAGAGGACCTTCCCAGGCGACACCACTGGGTGCACTAACACAGTGGTAGTTGCTCAATGATGCTCACCTAGCAGGAAAAAGGCATACTATGAAAGCTCCATCCAGTGGAGGTTTTTTTGTATTTTGGGGGAGACTATGAATATAAATATATGTACACACATAACATAGAAAAGAGAATAATAACCTTTAATGATCATTCTCATCATCTTCATGTAGACAGAGGGAAATGTTGAATTGACATGGGAAGGTGTATTGGCATAAAAAAGTGAGAGTTTATTACATTTTTATTGATACATTTCACCTGGCTTGTCATAATGAGAATTTTCTAATTTAAAAAAACAGCGAAGCAACACACACACACACACGTGTCTGTGTGTGTACACCTATACGGAAATACCTTGGGAATGGTGGGGATTTGATTTCAGACTGTCACAGTAAACCAAATCTCTCCGTAGAGTCAGGTGAACGCCGTGGCTTCCTGGGCCCCCTGGCGCCATCATGGATCGCCAAGAGCAAGGTTAGCAATGTGAAACCAGCAGCTGCTCGCTGGAGGGAAGGTGAGACATTCTACTCCCAGAGAGCATTGCCGTCTCGGAAACCCACAAAGGCAGCGCATGCCTGCCCGGGAGGGTTGCCGTGAGTCAGAATTGACTGGCTGGGCGGGAGCTTGGTGTATCTATAACAATGCTATTTACTGAGCGCCCTCGTGGTGTCGGGGTTGTGTATCGGGCTGTGATGCGCATGATCAGCTCTTCCAAACCATCTGCAGCTCCAAGGGAGAAAGAGAGGGCTTCCTATTGCCCCCAACAATTAGTCTCAGAACCCTCCGGGTGCCACCGGGAGTCAGCATGGACTCCAGGGCAGCGCATGCGTGCTTGATTGACACTGCAATAATACTATGATAAAGTGTAACATAGTGTGAAAGTTGTTCACGTTGTCACAGAAGAATGAAGGGAACGCACGCTACTGTAAGAATGGTGTAGACAGAGTGTCTGAACGTGGGCCAGGGAGAGGAACAGCCTTCCACTTTGTAGACAGCATTGGAAAGTGGTTTATGGCAGGTATCATTAAGTTAAAGTTTAACACCTTATCATTTGATCTCCTTTTTGATCAACTTAAACATCGTTCTGCTTTTTAATATTTTTTTGCTTTCTTTTCAATAGAGATTCATCTGTATCTTATTTTGTTATTATTATTAGCACTTTTATCTCTTTGTTTTTGTATGTTTTTTGGTATAGATGATACTGAATGTAGAGACAGTAAGTGAATTAAAGGTTTCTTGGGAGCATGGTAAGAGAGGTTGGAGGGAAATGGGGAGCTAGAAACAAGGAGGAAAATGAAAAAAATGCTCTAAAAATGAGTTGTGGTAATGATTGTACAACTCTTCTTCATATGTTTGAACTATTAAATCATATGATATGTGGATTATGTCCCAATGAAGTAGTTTATATATTTTTATTTACTTATTTATGTTTTTAAGAATAGCCTAGATAGATTTGCTGGAAGTCGAGTTTCACATCCTTTGGTATGTAAAAATCGAACGATCTGTTAAGTGCAATTCAGCTCAGCACAGTAACCTGGGATAAGCTTGTAGACACTCACACACATAGTCAAAATATGTATTACATAACTTCAACACAGTCCCAGATGGAAACATGTTTCTAAATGGGATCTCCCTTGTGGCACAACTTACCCCACCAGATAAGTATTTATTTTTGAATAGTGATCTAGGGAAAAAAATTATCTTTATGAACGCAGATCAATTCCTTTTGCTAGAATTAGAGCATGATAATTTTCAACTAAATCCCTTTTAAGAAGACCTTTCCAAGCAGCTGGTGGAAATGGGGACAGAGAGATAGTGTTGGTACACGTATTCCTGGTGGGGAGTTTTGTCTTGGTCTTTAGGCAGGCAGTGCATCTTGCTTTCCAGGCCTTACAGCTGGGAAAATGATGTCATGTCCCATTCTCATTCTCAAGGCTGAATGACTTCGAAGGGATTCTCTCTCCATATTAATAGATACATTTGTCTCCATATATCCTAGGATCAAATCCCCCGCCCTGCCCTCACCCCCCAAAAAAAACCCAAAATGGGCTGAGTCCCGGTGGTGTAGTGGTTGAGTGCGGGACTGCGGCCCATTGGCTTGATGGTTCAAATCCAGCAGCAGCTCTCCAGGAGCAAGACTGGGCCTCCCACTCCCATCAGAGGGAAGTGATGCCTATAAAAAAAAACAACAACAAACAACACAATGAGATTCAGAAAGCCATCCTTGATTAAAGTTTGAAAAGCAGACATTCTGCCAAATTATCCCTCATATCAGAGGTGATTTCTATTTATGAATGCTCAGACAGACATGCTGCCCAAACACAAAACGGCTCCCTGTGGCCAATATCACAGGTTTCCGACTCATTTCCAAAGCATGCTTGACTATTTTGATGGCAGGAAATGTAGCAATTACTAACTGTGATTCACACAGTGCAGCTGTTGGAGGTTCTTTGAATGCAATTTTAAAACTTTAAAGGAAAATCTGTTATAAGAACTGGCTTGGGAAAAAATTAAAAATAGAAACAAACAGCTAAGTACATACATCTGTTCTCCAAAATATAGATGAGTTAGTTTATCCAGGCAGCTCCCTGATCTCCTGTCAGAGTGACTATAAAGCAGACAATTTATGGAGAGGCATGTTGCTCCATGCAGTTAAGTATGAGACCTAAATTCTTGTAACCCAACATGTACTATTTTTAAAATGGAATGACTATAGCTTCCCTTGCTCCTTCCAAACACACTGGATTGTGGCACTCAGATTCTCTCTCTCTCCTTTAATAGTAGTCATGGTTGTCATTGTATAAAATGCATTAAAGATGAAACCAAAAGACATTCTTTTCATGTTTACAAGTGTGACTCATTTATGTCTACCAAACTGTGCGATACAAGGTGGTATTTACTCTGTACATCCATCCTTTTATGACGAGGCTTCAGACATTAGTGGGAAAATGGAATGGAGAGATAAGAGACTATCACACACAAGCTTATTGAAGCCCCATTCTTATACTCTTTGTGTGTGTTTTAAATAGGACTTAAATTTTTTCTATTTTAAACAAGTTTTAAACATTTCCTCCATAGGGTTTGAGCCTCTACTGAAATTTCTGTGTTGACTGTCTCTCTCTCTCTAGCCTATAACATCCATTGTCCTCACGCCCCAATCAAAATCAAGGCAAGAAGTTCTACTACACAGATCTCCCTGTCTGGTGGCATCTACAGTGCTAGATACTTAAAAACTTTATATCCCACACTGACTGAATCCCAACAGCATCCCTAGCTACTTTATCTTGGGCTCTCCCTGGATCAGCCCAGAAGTATGGCAAGGGAGTGGCCAATGATAAAACATAATTGTATGACTATATAATGGAAAAACTAGGAATTATGAAGGTACGCGATCTCACGGTCACCAAATATTTTCAGCATGGCACACAGAAGATCACATTTTGGACTGCTCCTGGGTTTACGAAAGAACATCTAGCTATCTCTGTGTGTGACTGCCCTCCCATGTCTCCTCTATAAGGAAGATACTCTATATGGTAGATACTTTGATCAGAATCCGTTTCCTTTGGAAATATTTTCTCTTCTCTGCATCTTATGAGTCTCAGATGAGGAGCTTAATTAACTCTTTTCATGGAATTTGAATATTAAGTGGCATACACAAAATAACTGATGTTTGAAGGTGTCATTCCATCCATAGCAGTGCCTCAAGTGTCTACCCAGTAGTTTCTGGTATTACAACACCCCAAAATGTCCTGTTATTTATTCTTCTAGATACTTGGCTCAATATTCTTATGTTCCTTAGTTAAATTATTTAAACAAATTATGTTCGCATGCAATCAAAACCTATGATACCAAACTTGGTACCACTAGTTGTATATAAGCAAAAGATTGCCAGGGAATATTGAGGTATATTGAGTTCACTAAAATTTTGCTAACCCAATATCCATTCTTTCTTTTCTCTGTCACTTATAATAGAAAAGAACCTCTTTCTGACTTTGTTGCATAGCGTAAAAGCTGTATCTCTCAGTCACTTCTGTAGAGAAAAGTGGCCATGGTTACAGTCTGACTCATGTGGAAAACCTTCACAGGGGCGCCTTAAAAGAAACCTTATGAAACTCAGTGTGGTAGTTAAAAAAATCTCATATCATCTTGCGAAGGGTGGAGTCTAGCCTATCAATTAGGTCATAACCAGTAATGCTTCTGTGTGAACACAGCCTTCCCCTGAGGGTTCTGGGAACTCCTATCTTCCTCCCTGGAGGTAGGGCATATACCCTCTCTGCTTCTTGCTGACAAGACACACGGAGCCACCTTAGAGACCAAGAGCTGCAGGAGCCATGTGAAGACCACGGCTGAGGTACTTCCACTGCCACCGGATCCACGAGGCTTTACACACACTGGCCTGTGATCTTCCTGCATTTGGCATCATTGCACATGTTGCGTGATTCTGAAGAGGAATTTATAGATGAGTGTCAGAGGGAGCCAGCCTCCAACATTAACATCTGGGTTCCGGCAGATACAATTGCACAGCAATAATTAATTAATAATTATAGTAAAGTCATAGAGAATGTGAGTGATATACATAATGAAGTCAGACACATTTCATGGTAGCATGATCACCTCAGCCCTGCTTGGTAGCTCACATGGAGAGAGAATGAGGGGGGCGGAGAGGACATGGGGAGAGGGAACAGGGAGGAAAGGGAGAGGAGTTGGGGGAGGAGAGGAGGCAGAGAGAGAGAGCTTCTTTATTCTGACCAAGCCTTATATCTTTTGGGGACATGCAAGCCCCCTAATTACAGGTAAAGACATGTCACAGGAAAGGGTTATTCCACAGGTTGTACAGTAATGAGGGGGAATGTAGGGGAACACAAGTGATGGGAAAGGGAGGTTATTGGAGTCCCCCATGAGACAAGATGGGTGGACCTAAGATTCCTGATGGTGGGGGCATGGGGGCCTGGGGGCATGGGGGTTCTTGGACCAGAGGTTTGATTTAGCTAAAGCTTTAGTGGAAGTAACCCATTGTCCTAACAGCAGGGAGTCAACCCTATGTTTTGTGTGAGACTCAGGCCTCTTGATAGCTGATGCCTTTAGGAAGAATAACTCTAAGATTCTGAGTGCCAAATGGTTACTAATATTTGCTTAATATTTTGGAGTAGACATAAGTGTGGAAAAGTCCTATCTATCCTCTGACAGATGGGTATGGGACATATGAGTTAATATGGGACATATGGACTTGATCTGGACTGGGCTGGGATCCTTTCTGAATATACAATTATTCTTTATAAAAGCTCTTTCTTATAAGCATATGAGAGTCTCTGGATTTGTTTCTTTAATCAACCTGGACTAACACAGCATTTGACCTTTGACCAGCAAGAGTCTCCTGCTTCCTCTCTGAAGCACTGACTGGATGGCCAGGGCTACGGGAACCATTGTGCAAAAGTGTTCATGAGAAGAAGGCCAAGCACTGTGTCTATCTCAAATGGTTTATCTCAGACTTTTAAATACATGAGAGAAAAAGAAAACTATATCTTGTTCAAAAGACTCTAGCTTGCTGACTGCACTAACTGACGCACGTGTGACAGATTGTTGATCAAATTAAGATAAGATGGAAAGTAAGGATGTGTTCATTCTTCTGAGACAGCAATGGCAGCCCCTGACAGGGTGCTTAGCAAGCTGTTACCCATGGTCACCAGGGATCAGAGCTCACTGGAGAGAAAAGCAATGCAACTGAGAAGAAGCAGACATCACGTGGACATCCACTCTGGATACAACAACTGAATATGACTTTAGGTCATTTGCATTATAAACAAGTGAGGTCTCCACTTTGAAATTCTCATTATAGAAAAAAAGAAAGTGTGCATATACACTATGGCCAAGAAGAGGAGGAAAGTCAGAGTCTGATTTTTTTTTTTTTTTGCCCCAAATTCCTTCTTTGGGTTTCCATCATGATATGATGGGCTGCTTCATGAACAATCCCAGCCTTCATATTAGGGGTGAGCTGTACGATCAAGTTGCACCAAGCAGAATCTTTCTCCCAGATTTCAAGTCTTGACCACAGAGACGTAGTGGGGAAGAGGAATATGGATGACAACTCCAACAGAAAAATTTGAAAGGAGGGCGCACAAGCTCCTCTTGCTGAGGTCTCTGGACTTGGAGCAGCTTGAGCTCTCTATTTCTGGAAGTCTGAATTACAGCATTTCAATGGATTCAGTTAGCATCCCAGAATCCTTCCATAGGGCCCTGTTTCACTGCTCTATATTTATGTCATAGACACATTTACTAAAGAATTTTTATACCTCCAGTACTATGCAATTTTCCCGATACATGACCTTTCATTTCATTCTCACAATTCTATAAAAAAATGATACTATTTCTCTCTTTTGTGTGTGTGTGTGTGTGTGTGTGTGTGTGTGTGTGGCATCACTGCCCTGGTGGGAGTAGGAAGTCCAGCCTTGCTCCTGGAGAGCTGCTGCTGGATTTGAACCGTCAACCCTGTGGGCTGCTGTCCTGCTCACAACCACTACACCACTAGGGTCCTAGCCTGATACTATTTCTCTTACAGTATTATGGCAGAGTCTATCTTAGCCTCACTTACATCTTTCAGACATCTGAAGGCTCCAGCTGCTAGTACCTGGGTCTGTACTTGAAGTATGGGTGAAGAATGCCCCAGGCTCTGTGGACCTAAAGGAAATGATACTGAATGGTTACCAGATTTTTGAGGGTTGCCCCATGGGGCTAAGCTTTTATCATCCAAACACATTGATAGTGGCTTCGTGGTGGAACCGCCTCTTTCGAGTACTTCCGCCTTCTTTGTGATGCACATCCAACTGAAACATTCTGCCTCATCCTTGTGGATGGGCCTGTTTCTAGGAGTAACTAGACGGATTCCAGGGTTGCAGCGATGCCTAGATCTGTTGGAAGATGTGCAGGATGTGGCATGTAGTGTTACTGCTCTCTGCCATTGAGTAGGCCCTCATAGTATCATTGATTATGATGATACTGTGCACAATGGATGGACTATTGCCTGGTGCTCTGCCTGGTGCAGATTAGACCTGTGATCCAGACCATTTTCATGGACTGATTTCTGGAACTAGACTGTCAGTGTTTTCATTCTAGCCCTTAGACTTCCATGTATTAGACATTCCATAAATGTTGATGGACTTCTGATGATATCTTGTTTTAAGGATTGAGCTGTCAATCATAAAGTTGACAATTCAAACCCAGCAGTCTCCTCACGAGAAAGATGAGATTTTCTGCTTCTGAAACACTAAGGTGCAGTTTTACTCTAACCCGTAGGATCACTGTGAGTTGGACTCAATGAAAAGACTAGGCTTTTTTGTTTGTTTATTTCTAAGCTAATCCTCTATTTTCTAAATGAAAAGACTGAGACTCAAAAGGTAAGGAACTTTCCTAGACTACACAGCTAGTATATGACACATCTAAGATGGTAATTAGGTTTTACTTTATATCTATGAGAGTCCCCATACATTTTCTAGCACTGGGGGCTTTAACCTTAACACTGTTGACCCTTCTTTGTCTTGAAGGCCAGTTCTATGCACTGCATGATACCTGGAAGCATCCTGCCTCTACCACAAGATGACAACAATACCCTCTCATCTAGAAGTGACAAATGTCTCCCAAATGAACCCAAATATACACTATGGAGTGAGAGAGTGGTGCAAAATGTCCATGTTGAGAACTACCAGCCTGGAGAGCTCATCTGGAAAATGTGGTACATCAGATGGCTACACCGAGCAGAGCAGCAGGGATAGCATACACCTGGCCCCTTTAGGGACATGGCTTAGACCTTTAGTCCAATCTTGCATCTTCTGACTCCAAATTCCGACTGCTTTCCATTGTGCTAGGCTTCCCAAGATTAATTGTTCCATTATTATGTTCATTTCCAAAACTACTTCCCAGTAACTTACCTCAGCACTGTGCCCTTCAGAACTATGCAGAAGACATAATCCCACTCCATGCAATGGCATTTCAACCATTTGCCAACAGCTCATGTGTCCCCTGACCTGTCCCCATCCCAGCTCCTCTCCCCAAGCTTCTTGCATTCTTCCTCACACTCGTGGGAAAATACAGAAAATAAAGATCAACATCCAGGGTGCACCAGGAGTAACATACACCCAGGAAACAGTCCTTTGACAGGAATTCCCAATCCTGCATTCACGGAATCCCAGTTTCTACCTTCTCATTCACACCTTTAAACCTGGACTTCTCAATCCTGCTGGTCTCTCTACCTTAAAGATTACTGGTCATCCGGAAGCAGTTCATTCAGAAGTTAGGAACCTCTGCTCTAATTTACTTAGTTCCAACAATAGGCTAATTGATTAAAGCAGTAAAGGATGGGGTTTGAAAATTATTAAACAGAAACTTACAATAAGAGGTATACAATACTGCATCAATTACGTGCTTGCTTCTGTGCACTGTCTTTCAGTAAAAAGTTTATTTAAAAAATTTTAAGCCTAAAAGCTGATATATATTTAAGCATAAAAGACTTATCTCTCCAAATTATGGGATTAAGATGATTTCACATTATTTCTTCTTTGCATTTTCTTTTCTGTATTATTAAAAATATATGAAATAAATATTATGCATTACTCCTTAGATGCTATAGGGTGTATAATGCATGTGTTATACTATATATAGTCATATATACATACATACCCAAATATATTACAATCTGTTATTAAGAGTTACTTATTTATATGATTATAATGATGATTGTCTTTTTGCTCTTTCTTATTAGGGCGATGACACCCAGAGGGACACGATTTCAGAAATAACTCATTTTAAGATTAAGGAGACATCCTAGCAATAGAGTTGAGGTGGTGGGAAGCGTCATTTAAAGGAGTAGGAAAAGAAGATTAATTATGATAGTTATTAGATTACTATACAACCATAAAAAGATCCTATTTTTCAACATTTCCTATATTTTTTGTTCATACTGGGGTTTATCTCATATGTATCTTGCCACTGGGGAAGACCCTTTTGACTCTGTGTTATATGCTTTTCTGTTTTCAGTATATGGAACCCAGGGTTGATGAACCTACCAGGACGGCAAGCAGAATAAGAGTTTTTTGGGGTGTCATGGTGGGGGTTTGAATAAAAGGAAGCTGATTTAAGGAATTCAAAAAGGAAGAGGATATGTGGAACCTGATGTTGATGGCAATTGTACCATAATGCTTGATGTGATTGAACTGTGGAATGAATTGACATCTCTATTATCCTAATAAATGTTTTTGCAAAAAAAAAATTAAAGAAACTGATCATTATTATTAGCAGTAGTTGTCAACATTGAAGCGAGTGCCAAGCTTAGGTTATGATAGCAAAACACCAAATTCTCTCTCTTCACTTTCAGTTCCATTAGAGCACACTGTTCAAGGTCACTGTAGGTCAGGTGGACTTGATGGCAGGGTTTAGGCCCTCCAGAAATGAAAATGAGTCTCCACCTCCTAGGTGCCTGACGTTTTCATGACCTATACTGTACTCTGTTTTCAGGATCACCAACTCCAGCCAGCAGATGGGAGAAGGGCGAGGCTATCTGTTGCCGGAAAGATTTACAGCCTCAGTAACCCCAGGAGTGAGTACGGACTCAAGCGTAGTAGGTTTAAGCTTCCTCTAGGAGCACAGGATTTTCATCTTCCCCTAAATAAAAAACAAACGAATGAGTAAACAAATCAACTTCCAGCGAGTCCCTTACACCTCATAGAGAGAGACCCTATGGGACGGAATAAAATGACTTCATAGAGTTTCTGAGACTGTCAATCTTGACAGAAGTCGGGAGTCTCCATGTTCTCCCACTGAATGGCTGGCTGGTTCAAACCACCAAGCTTTAGCTAAGTAACCTAATGCTTAAACCACGGCACTACCAGGGTCCCTTTTCCTCCTACAAACTAATCCACCTCATGTCACAAAATTGATTCTGACCCTTAGGAACCCCATAAACGGTTGCTAAGACTGAAAATCTTTACCGGAGCAGATAACCTCATCTTTCTCCACCCCTTTCCCTTCATTTTAATAAAATAAATGACAATGCCAAACTTTTTCTTCAAAGCGTTTTTCCGGCTTCCTGTTCACTGCTGTCTCTCCTAAATATGTCGTATGCAACTTTAAGTGTTTGACTCGCATCCCTTCTTATGGATAGACATGTCTTTTCTACTTCGTGCAAGTTTCCCCACCTCTTTGTAGAGTCTTCGGTTATCTCGAGACGGCAGCCTCGGGGCTCTGGACCTAGCGCCCTGCAGACGTGGAGGTGTAAGTCTTTACAAAGTTCCAGGGGCCCAACCCCCATTTCTTTTAAACTGAAATATTAGTTTTCACTTCAAACTAGACTAGTTGTTGGATACCACAGGGGACAGTCTGTCTTTCGAGAGTGTTATTTCTGGAGCCTTTGATGGTGATATGATGATTCCATTTCATGCTGCACGGACTGTGCACGTGTGTGCATGTGTGTGTGAGAGCGAGGAGAAGAAGAAGAAGAAGAAGAGGAAGGAGGAGGAGGGGGAGAAGGAGGAGCTTGGGAAGGAAAGAGAGAGAGAATTCTAGAAAAATAACATATCAGTGATAGATAATGTTACCCTAAATAACTTGGAGTTCCATGGGCACTGGCATTTGCTAATCCCTCCAGATGCTGACCTATATAAAACGTGGGGTTACAGAGCACACAGGACCCTCAAATCTCTTCTGCTACCTAAGGTAAAGGCAAATTTAACCTAAATTTTCGAAATAACCTTGGGGTTATGAACAAGTCACTAGGGAAAATTACAAAGTAAATCTAAATAAAACTTTCATTAAATAAACACCTTTATTAAAATATATTAATTATACATAGGAAATATAGCATGATGTGTGGAACTAGGAATTAACACTAGACAGACTGCAGCTGTTATTTTCTTGATTGCTTTATGAGTCAGAATTAACTCGATATCAATGAATTTGGTGGGGTTTTTTATTTTAGGAAAAAGTTAATTTCTTTTCTGAACAATGGTGGAGGAGGGAATGGTTTAATTTCACAACAGTATTTGTTTGGAAACAGCTGCCTTTGCCCTGTATCCAACAAGAAGGAAATCTTGTTTGCTCTCTCTCTAAGAAGCAGAGTTCCAAGGTGACAGATGGAAGGGACTCTTAATTCCTAGAGTGAACATTTGACGTCGGCATCACTTCCCTCTGCGTTTCCATTATGGATTCTAGGTGACAGAGCCAAGATTCAACCTCTTCGCAGAGCTTAGAGGCCTCACGAAGATACTCTGTGTAGGAGCTTATCCACAGCCACAGCTTATCCACAGCCATCTTCTAGGGGAACTGCTAGGTTCCTGGAGCAGGAAGAAAGGTGAAGAGAAGGCATCATCTGCAGGAGCCAAAAGTCTCCCATAAAGCACGGATCTATGGACCCCCCTGACTCCCTTTGTGCGTCGTGGAGTTGGGGGTCAGTATCTGATGATTTGATTCTGGGGCCCAGGAAAACACCAAATGACTGGCAACAATCTCTATTCTCTGCAGAAATGGGAGGGGCATCCACCTCTCTAGGAATATAGCCTGCGGTTGCAAAACCCCGGGAAGGAAGGCGCGTTTTCTGGCCTGCGCTGTTTGATTATGGGGATACCCAAGGCCAAGCAGCAGGGTGTGGTGGGTGTGTCTCATTCCTGTCCCCGGGTGCCTGAAGCCATCCTGGCATATGCAGAAGGAAACCAGGATGGGAAACCCAGATGAGAAGAGATTTCTTTTGTGACAAATCCTAGAAAATGTCCCTGTGACAATGTGGCCTTTAGATCCACTCAACATTATGAGTGACTCCGTAGCAGACGAGCCAAGAGACCTGTGACTGCCACCCGCGAGGCAGGCTGTGTCCTGAGTTGAGCAAGCGTGGACCCTGCAGCCCGACACCCGAGCTCTGAGCCCGGGCTCAGGTTCTGGCCAGTGATGTGATCTCAGGCTGGTTTCTTAATTGCTGTGCTTGAAAATTTCTCTCATCTGAGAAAAGATATAATAATAGTATCCGCTTTATAGGTTTGCTATAAAGATGAAATAAATTGTTACATTTAGAACAGTAGTGCCGTCTTTGGCAACAGCATGCTACGCCCACCCCCAAAGGACAGGTATTATTATTTTGA
>PVJH01034090.1:0-20876 GCA_004026705.1 Nesogale talazaci | reverse complement strand
AAGCCTTTAAGTCCCCAGACACTATATCTTTTGGTAGCCGGGCACCATCAGCTTTCTTCACCACATTTGCTTATGCACACATTTGTCCTCAGGGATCATATCAGGAAAGTGAGCATGCAAAGTTGTGCTTTTGAGTTCTTGAAGCCTGATATCTCATCCCTTTGACACCTCATGATTCCACATGCTAGTGTGCTTCTTCCATGTGGGTATCTTCCATATTTAAGAAGAAAAATAGACTATGTGAAAGTTCATACATATGTGTGCATATAAAATAGGTTTTCAAAATGCCCTTTACTTGGATAGCAGTCACTGGCCAATAGAAACAATGCAGGCTTATAGCATGCTTGCTCTGGAAGATGACTCTACGGTACCTTATTCCAGCTCCATCAAGTCACTGAATGCAATTTTAGTGTAGTTCTGCCCATTGGCTAATTGCATTATCTTTACAGGATTCATTAAGTTTTAGAAACCCAATTCAGATAGCACTTAATGGATCCTGTTCTGATGCCTCCATCATTAAAGTTGGTCTGATACTTTAAAAAAAGTTTATTATTATTGCCTTTATTAGTATCTTTATAATTTTGATCTTTGAATGATAACATCAGCAAATTAGGTACTGCAACATTGTGTATAATACAACTAGATGACTCTGTTTCATGCTCTGGCCCCTGGTTCTACTGCTGCTCCTCTGTTGGTAAAGCCGTCTTCTAGGGGTCCAGAGGATGTGCTCCACTTCTAGCTCTTGCTGCTTCTCCCCCTGCTTCTCAGAGGGCTTATTTTATACACAGCAGAATGACATCCAAAGGAATCCTCTTCACAGTCACTCACAGGCGAATCCTATCAGGATCTCACCCACCTTCTTTCTAAACCCTTGCAGGAAAAGGAAGCAGAGAGTTAGAGACTTTGCTCGAAGAGCCACAATTAAATAATCCACTGCTCCTGCAGTACCAAAATAAAACAAGACAAACAAAACAGAACCTAACCACAACAATAACACAGAAAAAGAACCATGGCCCAATGTATCGGTAACTTGGTTCAGTGACAGTAAAAGCTGCGGTGACTTATTCAAGCCTCAGTTGGCCACATTTTGGCACTATGCCAAAGGAGAGTGGTTCCTCCAACCTCTGCTGAGATCCGTACAGCTGTTCGGAGCTTGAACTAGCCACTGGTGTTCACCCTGGTCCCTTCACACAGCTCGCAGTGAAAGACGCTGTGCTGAATGCTTGGTGGCCACTGGAGCGCGCCTGTGGTGTTCTGTGGAGCAGATCTCAGGCAAGCGAGCCATCATCGGCTGTGATGGTTGCAGACCCGTCTTTAACACCTGATTATAACTGGTTTACTATTTGAATGTTCCAGCACCATGTGTGATCAGACTGCTATAATCAAATAGAGAATTACAAAATGGAAACAAAACAAAACAAAAGCCAGGCAATTATACTTGCTGTTTGTTGTACCTCACGCACATGGCTCATCAGGGATGACGTCCAGTGGCCTGTAGTTCCCCCTCCCTCATAAGATCATACTCGGTCTTAATTTTTTTTCCTTAAATATACTGAAACGTCAGACATACCAAAGTGGAGAGTAATATATAGTCAACTCAGTGTACTTATCACACACATCCAATAACTACCAAAAATATTAATTTTGTCTCATTTAGAACTCCATAATTCTCCAGTGTGTGCTGAAGTCAATCCCAGATGGCCTATTTCATTTAAAAAAAAAATTTTTTTTTAGGCATCACTGCCCTCAGGTGGTGGGAGTAGGAGGCCCAGCCTTTGCTCCTGGGAGCCAGAATTGAATCTCCGTCCCAGTGGGCCGCAGTCCCGCGCACAACCACTACGCCACTGGGGCTCAGCCGGCCTATTTCATTTTTAAATAACTCAGTTTATGACTTCAAAACATAAGAACTCTTTCCCCTACCCCCTCCAAAATCCTCCCCAAAAGGAGCATTGATTTTTTAATTATTTATGTCATATCAGTATTTCCATTTTAAAAATTGCCTTACCAACCTTCAAAATTTGTTATACAATTAAAAAAAATTTTTTTTAAATATAGTAAGGTCTATATAGCTGCAACACTGAAGTCATTTTTGGTTAATAAATCATTTTATTGGGAGCTCTTACAGCACTTATAACAATTGTATCGAACACATTTGTACATATGTTGTCATCATAATTTTCAAAACATTTCTTTCTATTTGAGCCCATGGTATCAACTCCTCTTTATTCCCCTCCTTCCCCTCCCCTCCTTGTGAACCCTTGATAATTTATACATTATTTTTATTTTTGTATTTTATATCATCTACTATCTCCCTTCACCCACATTTCTGTTGTTTGTCACCCTGTGGTGGGTGTTATACATCGATCATTGTGATTGGTTCCCCACCCCTTCCTCGTATCCTCATAGTATTGCTACTCTCATTATTGGTCCTGAGGTTTATCTATCCTGGATTCCATGTGTCCAGAGCTTTTATCTGTATCAGTGTACATGTTCTGGTCTTGCTGGATTTGTAAGGTAGACCTGGGATCATAGTGGGGAGGAGAAGCATTAAAGAACTAGAGGAATGTTGTGTGTTTCATCGGTGCTATACTGTACTCTGGCCGGCCTGTCCCTTCTTTGTGATCTTCTGTGAGGGGATGTCCAATTGTCTGCAATGGACTTTGAGTCTCCATCTCAACCCCCCATGTTCATATTGGAATGGTTATTTGTTTTGGGTCTTTTCATGCCTGACATCTGGTCCCGTGGACACCTTGTGATCATAGGGTTGGTGTGCTGCTTCCATGTGGGCTTTATTGCTTCCCTGCTAGATGGCTGCTTCTTTAACTTCAAGCCTTTAAGACCCAGACGCTATATCTTGTAATAGCCAGGCACCATCAGCTTTCTTCACCACATTAGGCTATGTACCCATTTTGCATTTAGCTATCTTGTTATGAAGATGAACATCACAGAATGCCAGGTTATTTGAACAAAGTGTTCTTGCGTTGAGGGAGGTCTTGAGTAGAGGCCCAATGTCCATCTGTTACCTTAATACTTATAAATATATGAATATAGGCCTATATCCCTATCAGTATATATTAATATATTTACATATGTGTACGTCTATGTGTATGCCTCTATAAATGTCTTTTGCCTCCTAGTTCTTGCCTCCATCTCCTTTTACTTTCTACTGAGGTCTTTTAAAATCAAGGTTTTCTTTCCATATCTTTTTTTGGGGGAAGGGCATCACTGTTCTCCGGCGGTGGGAGTAGGAGGCCCAGCCCCGCTGCTGGAATTGAACCTCCGTCCCAGTGGGCCACAGTCCCGCGCTCAACCACTACGCCACCAGGGCTCAGCCCCTTTCCGTATCTTTAATAAATGTTTTTTCCTGTGCCTAGCAGTTTTTCCCTGACTGAATTTTTGGTAGTTGAGTTCTTGTGATGGAGTTTCATGGGTGTTGCACAATGCATTTCTACAAATTGTTAACTAGGTCCAGAGCAGTGGTTCTCATTGTCAAATTTCCCCTGAGGATGATTTTACCTGAACATAGTTGTGCCTGTCACAGTTTGGGGGTGCCATGAGCTTTCAGAAGACAGAGGCCAGGAATGCTGGTCACCGTCAGGCGCAGGAGACCCCATAGTAAAGAATGAGCTGACCCTTCATGGTGATAATGTCAAGGTTGCAAAAGCCTGGTTTGGTCAGAGGGAGGTTTAATGATCTTACTGTGGTTCTGTCTTTCCTGAAGCTAGAAATGGTTGATTAATTATTGTTATATTTGCATATTGCCCAAGTTTGTTATCTTAATGGGGTTTGAAAAGGGCAATATCCTAAATTCTGATGTTTCTTCTTCATGTGTTGGAAGATCTCTGAAAGAGAAACTCCCCTTCATCAGTTCCTCAGTTACTCTCGGCGATCGCTCATACAGCGGAGCCAGGTGGGACAGCTGCTATTTTCCCTTTGGGTACCAGTCAGTAACCACTTATATTTTATTCCAGGTTGATCTCCTATCAAGAGTTTCTGGCGTTTGAATCTGTTCTGTGCGCTCCAGATTCCATGTTCATAGTGGCTTTCCAGTTGTTTGACAAGAGTGGAAGTGGAGAGGTGACATTTGGTAAGGGATAAAAAAGATTCTAAGTGTTCAAGTCAAGTCAGTGAGGCTGGTCCAGTCTTTACCAACAGTACAGATTGCCACTTACATAGGGACTTTGTTAATAAGTAATTTATTAGTTTCCTAGAAGAATTTACACGGGTAAAACAAATCATTTTATTGTCTTTAAAGCATTAGGCTGTTGCCAACGGTCAAAGGATCTAGGGATGCCATTGCCTCAGCCTTTGAATTGCTTTCAGGTTCCTAAAATAACTGGTCCAACAGATTCCTGTCCTGGGCCAGCCTGGGCAAATGCCTTCCTACAGTATAGACTGTGTATAGCATGGAGCAATCTTATTCTCTGAGGGGTTCCGAGGCAGGGGCTGTAGAGATTATCCACTAGAAATTCATTCGATGGCACTTGAAACAGCAAGAATGGGGCTGATGGAGAAAATTCAGGCAGATTCAGTTGGTTTAGATTTGAAGTTTAAGAATCAAAGCTAGAACATTAAAATTGGATGCTGAAATTGTTTTAAATCCCAAATCTTAATCTAACACAAGAGTTGATGTCTCGCAGAAGTGCAAAGTGAGATTACAATGTGTAGCCATGTGTTTGATTTTAGAAATGCTTCCTTGCATAAATTCACTTATGTTTACCAAGAGCATCAGTAAATTTTCCTGAAACAGGCTTTTCAACCCAAACAATGAGTCCCTTGTTTGGCTGTCTTGGCACCAAAATCATGGAGAAACCGTTGAAGGGCAGGCTTTCCTGAAGCCACAGCTGTTAGATATTTATTCACTCTGGTGGCCGAGCTATCAACCAGACGCCCTTCTCAATCCAAAGGGAGAAGCCTATGGCGGCTGGGGTAAGAATGAAGGGTGGGTATAGGTACTCAGAAGGGCCAGTGGGCCTCTGCTGGGGTCTAGTGAGCACATTGTTCAGCTTGGTATTGATTATTCCCTTCTGGCTGTTTATTGATCTAATCATCTCCTATATGAGATGACCCTCCAAATAAAGCAGCACATACAGCTCTCTAGGTTTCAGGGGAGACTTTGGCATTCTCTCTGCCAAAACTCATGATTATTGTGTCTCTTAGAGACACCGTTCTGGACGCTCCTCAGCAAAACCTAGATTCTATAGTTGAAAGCACAAGACCTCGCTCTCTTATCAGTGTCTGTATGATAGCAAGAGTGTTTCATTTTCTGGATTCAGTAGCTATCACACTTCCAAGCGTGGTGCAGAAATGCTTGGAGAGCAGCAATGTGAGTAGCTGAGCTAGTCCCTTACCTGTTCTGAACTCACGTGTATATTGCCCAAGAATTAAACACCCCCAAACCAAATTGTTCCTTTACCCTTCCGCCCTTGATACCATGATTCTTTGTATTCACTCCACTGTAGTGCTTTCTCCAGCTTTTATTTTAAAAAATAAACTGCCCAAGCCACTTCATCCAGCATGCTAACAAAAACCTTGCCACCCTTTGTTATGAGAGTTGGTAGTCGCTGTTTGGTGTATGCACACTTTGTTATTTCATGCAAATGAAAGCTTACAGGTATTAGATTCCTCTTAGCATATGCTAGATCTCTTGTTTTCCTCTATGACTTAGAAGTTAAGAATGGAAGCAAGTACAGCAAAGATTAAAACCCAGATTGTTGGGCTGCCGGTGGTGTAAGTGGTTGAGTGTGAGACTGCAGCCCGCGGGCTTGGCGGTTCAAATGCAGCGGGCTCCTGAGGCACTGGGTAGCACCCATGACCACCAGAGGCAGTGTTGCCCTCCAAACAAACAAACAAAAACCAGACTGTTTTTAAATTTTAATTTGCTGTAGTTTTAGCGCCTAGTCTGCACTGGAGAGCATAGGAACCTTCCAGAGTCCTGCTTTCATTCCTTTCTTGCTCCATAATCCACAGACAGGAAGATTCTTCCAGAAGGAGCAAGATCTGGGCCCCCTTGTTTGTGTGGTCGCTAGTCCCCTGATTGGTCCTCTTGACCAAACAGGTGAGAGTCCAGCTCACCTGTTTCCTCTGGTTGTTGCTCATTTTCCCTCCCCATCCTTCCTCCCTGATTCGGAGAATCCCATTTTGAAACAAATTTTCTTAACTAAAATGAAATGAGGCATAATGAAGGGGTGAATGTTTAATTTCATATTCACCAGCAAAGAGGAAACACATTGAAACTGTTATAACAAATGTCATTTAACAAGATTTCTAAGGCCCACTTATTTCAGGCTGTATTCAAGACTTCAGAATGTCTGCATAAGGAAATAATTAACTTGAGGTTTATTTTAATAGGATTTTGGATCTGTGATGAAGGTCAGTCTTCATGTTTGTACCCACTTAATAAAGTGAATTGTGCTTATGTATTTGTAGACATATAGTTAGGCCAAAGGGAAGTTTAACATAAAAGCTCTTTCACCCAACTAGCCTTATGTTTTCTAGTTTGGGGCGTATTTAAGGTAGAACTTTCTTTTGTGCACATGAAGAGAGAACGGTGGGAGAGAATCCTGGATGTAAGGTACAATCCTGTGGGGAAGGCTCTTAGACCATGGACAGTAAGAATCTCTCTTGTGGATTATAATGCTAATGTTCCCTGTATGTTGGTACATATTGCTCTCATCTGCTTTTATTTTTTTAGGTGTGCTTCTTATACACATTAAGTTATAGACTGACATTGTGCGCATCCTTGCAAGTACTTACATAAAAAGGGATAACCGAACACCATTGACCTGAGTGCTGAACATGGTTTTGGACTGCTAGAAATGCCCTCACTCAGGATTTGCTTTGAGATCTTGGCAATCCACGGCAAAATGTACAAGTTTAGGAGAGGATCCGGGAGTTTTAAAAGAGTGACTAAAACCATTAGTTAACTGTTTCCTCTTTGATGTTCCTATAATAAAACACCTTCGGCATGCTGTGGATAACTACTTAATGGCTTGCATATGTGTTTCTGCCTGGTGGCATGAGCCTTATAGAGGCCATTGCATGACTGCTGTGTGCTGGATGCAGGGTGAATTACCTTGGTCTTCTTATTATCGACTCGTGAGCTGGATAGTCTGCCTGAGGGGGGCAAGAGAACCAGTGAAGCTGGATAGTTGCCATACATTTGTCTCAAATTAAAACAAAAGAGGCGGTTGCCTTCACAAAGATGCATTTCTAAAAATGCCCTCCTGGCTGTTGACTAATAAATGAGTATGAAACACATCATATGTTCTAGGTTCCCTATTAAACACTTGTCAACCTTGTGTTCCAATGTGTCTTTCTAGAAATAGGCATCCTCCATAGTACATTTGTCCAGAGGTCCACCTCGCTCCCCTGGCTGTAGAACCTCAGATTGATTCGGATTGTGACTGGCTGTCTGGATGTCCAACAAATCAACAGTGATTTCATCTGTGTCTCTACAATAAGCTCTTCTTCCCTAGAGAGAAAGAGTGTTTAGGTATAACTCCTATGACTAAGAGGCTCTAGAGATAGAAGTATATATATGAAACATACTTTATCCTTCCACAGTGCAAACAAAGGCGTAGACAGGGAATGATTTAACATTCAAAAGGGCGTCAATGCCTGCCATCATCTGGGAAGGAGAGCTTCACCTAGAGGTTCAAGTCAAAGCAGCCAGCATGCTGGGGACTCCTCTTTGTGCCTTGCTTTCAGACACCATTGATGATGTCAGAATCATAGTCAAGGCTCCTCGAGCAGCTTAGCGTTGGAGGCCAAATAAAAGGAAAAAAAAAAGACTCGGTGTTTTTGGTTTTTTATGCCATTTGGTGATCAACAATTTGTGCATCTAATTTATTGAGTCATAGATGCTCTTGAGGTGTCGACTTATCTTTCCTGAAAAATGGACCTTGACGTGTATTTGACAGCAGGACTGCAGTGATGGTCAGTTGCACAATTTAATGATACCTTCTTGGAGGAAGGTGTAAAACTGATAGAAACACTTTGTCCTAGCAAGACAGAGGAGGTCACCATGGAAACGAATGGTGCCACCGAAAGTAGAACCCAGAAGTTGGGACCCAGTACTATGTTGGCGGGCACTTCCTCCACAAGTTCCTGTTGTTGGTCTTTTTGTTACTGTTGTTTGTTTCCCTATTTCCTTTTTGGTCTCCTAGTGGTTCCTCCTCTTTCCTCCCCTTCACTGAAAAAACACCAAACAAACGATAAACTTCACATGTCTAACTCTTGTTTTTGTTCAGTGACACAAAAGGGATAGTCATTGTTCTTTTCTATGGTATGAGTCCTTCTAAAAGCCTCTCTGACTTCACTTTAGCAGAAACTCAGCTATTGAGGCTTTTTTTTTTCCTCCCCGGACAATAAACATGTGTGGTCTCTCGCCTATTAAGTGGCTCCTGCGGGGCTGGAATCTTCGGATTCAGGATGTCTTTGGGCTGATGGTAGGTGGGCTGTGTCACAGGGCTGATGGCTTGTATACCTACAGGAGGAGTTCTCTGGCCACACCGTTGGTACAGCAGCTCCTTCCAGGCTCATTCATGGAGCAGGCATGGCGGCAGTCTTGGAGAAGAGTGCCAGCCCCGGTCAGAGGTAATTTTGTACTGCAGAAAGGTGAACAAGACCAGTAGGAAGCGCCCATGAGATCCAGGGGAGGGATGAGGGTGGATGAGTTGGGGAGAAACTGTGGGCTGCTTGGGAAATGAAAATTTCTGTTAAGACATATTGACATGATTTAAATGCTCCAATGTGTGTTTCATCGAGTCTGATCATCATAAGTGACTGATACAGCTAAACTGACTAATGTTACACATCTGTGAACTTGTTTCTACCGACTCACAGTTGTCACCAGTACCTGCCCTCCTCCAGACAAATCCTTGTGCCCCTCTCCTTTGAGCAAGGAGAATGTAATGACAGGCTGCTTTTGTATTTGACCCCAACTCCCTTTTCGAAGGGATTATAAGCCATCACTGTCATATGTAAATGAGCTGCAGGAAATGAAAAAGTGGACTATTGTTTCTTTATATCAGAAAATGAATGGATTCCTGTTTCTTCGAGCAATGCCAACCTAGTATAGCTACCTGTGAAATGTGACTGTCCTATCCTTTTCATCCAGGTCCGAACAATGGCCAATGAAATAGCATTTCCTGAGTGCTCTTCAGAGCTGTAGACCCTTGTTTGCCACTGGAAAGACGGGATTCTCTCTGAGGGTGGGAAAACTTGCGTTGTGCAATTGCAGTTAGGTCAATATTTGAGGTGTCAGGCAGGACCTGATAAGCCTGGGTAACAGAAGAAGAACCCCAGATGTCGGTGATATTGCCTCACCTGAGTGTCAGCCAGGCAAGCAAAGAAAGGAGTAAAGAAGATTTAAGAGACATCTCCAAGTCCTGGGGCTAATTTTTTTTTTAATTTAATAGAATACATCCTGGTAAAGACTCAATGGTGATTTTGAATTGGCCTTCAAAACAGTCATTGGATTAATGATTTTGGTAAGGTTCCCGAACCAGCGGCATGAAGTTGATAGTGGAAATCATCACAGAAGGGGAGTGGTGCAAAAGTGTGTTTGAATTGGTCAGTCTTCGTGACTGCCGTTGTGGCCTGTGTGACTAGGCTATCCTCCTTCAATGTGGCTGCTGGGCGCTGCTCCTCACCACAGCATATAATGGTGGTCTCCGTCAAATCCCTTTCAGGCATCCACACAAATGCCCCTGGAACCAAACCTGGCTGCGCTGGGGAGTCACTCAGAGGAACCGAGGCCAGCACTTATCATTGACTTAAAGACGTTCCAGGATTTTATTTAGAGAGGACTAGGAAGTGTAGAAGATGGCATTTCTAGTTGAAGTTTTTAATTTTAGAGAGCTTTTTAAAAAAGTGTAAATTAAGCATGGCAATTTGTGTTTATAAATATCCTTTTTTTGACAGTAGAAAAAAATCCATAGATGGAATAAATTTACTTTGAAAACATTTGAATCTTTGTCTTTACTTGATAGGGTTTCATACTTGAAAGTCTGATATTTTCTGAAAATCAGAAAATACCATCATGCAAGTAATAATAGACATCATATAACTGCGCCTTGGTAGTTGTGACCTTTAAAATAAAGGCTGCTCTGAAATAACTTGGTCCATTGAATAATTCTAATAGTACTTAAGTTAATCAGTAATTTGTTAGCCTGGTCTGCTTTCAGTTGATTTTACGCCAACACTGTTAGTTAGACTTTAAAGATAATAAATTAATTTAGGACTAGAAACAGCTAATTAATTAAAAGGATCAAATATGTACATATATATTTCCTGCTGTGTCATAATTTTAGCCAAAAACATTTTTTTCTTAAAAAAAAATTTTTTTTGGACATCACTGCCCTCTGGTGGTGGGAGTAGGAGGCTCAGCCTTTGCTCCACTGAAGCTGGAATTAAACCTCCATCCCAGTGGGCCGCAGTCCCATGTACAACCACTACACCACCGGGGCTCAGCCCCGAAAACATTTTTTACAACCCTTATTTATTTATTTTTTGGGGGGGGCATCACTGCTCTCCGGTGGTGGGAGTAGGAGGCCCAGCCCCACTGCTGGAATTGAACCTCCGTCCCAGTGGGCTGCAGTCCCACGCACAACCACTACGCCACCGGGACTCAGCCCTTTTTTTTTGTGGGGGGGGGTGGGCATACAACCCTTATTATATATAAACTTCTACCAAAAATATATTTTGTAATTTCTTGAAATTTCACAAATTTAAGGATAGTGTTTTGTATTGGTTAGCAGTCCATACAATGGTATTGATCCTTTCCTTTTAGGAATAAAAACTCATATATTTACTTTGTGTTAAGGGTGGTGAAAATAACCCAGGATTTCCAAATGCACAGATAGTGTAGTATTTAGCCAAGGAATGAATGCTCACTCCATTAGAAAGAGCAGGTGAGAATCCCATCTCCCCAGTGACATGCAATGCTTCCATCCAGCTTTGCTGATTGCAATGATCTATTCAGAGCTGTAACATAAGTCCAAACTAGTAGGATTTCCGCTTTAGAAGTCTTACCCTATCTCAGCAGTCTTGCTCTTATCAAGAAAAATAGGCTATCAAACCAAAGGGAATCCATTTACAACCTAAGCATTAGTATCCCAGTCAAAGAATTTGCAGATATTAGGGGCAGTAGCAGAGTTGGAGATTTCAAAACATTAAGCTTGCATTTACTAACTCTCTAGTATAATTAATAGCTGTTGGTAGTTAAAAACTATTTCATTAATTCAATTGGCTTGAATTTGAAAATAAACATCTGTAAAATAGGCTTCCTGCTTTCTTAACTTCATTAATGATTTTACTCTCCCCCCCCTTTTTTTCTTTTGGCATGAGCTTCTAAATTAGTCTCTCCGTTCTCTGCTTGTTAAAGTACCAGTCATTTGTGAGTTGACTTTTATCGCAGGTGTTGACGAGTAGGAGTGTGTGAAGATCAGTCCAGCAGAGCAGGCCTCACGGTTTTGGTTGTGTATTATCCAGGATGACTGGTTCCTATTTAAAAGTTAGTGTACTGTATAGTCCTCCTTTACTTAAAAGTGAATCACCAATTTCACTTATCTTAGAATATCTTAATAATTGAGACTAATAATTATGGTTTTTATGGGAATTTTGAAGCTTTGTGTCAAGACCATATTTTTTGACAATATCAGAAGCTTTTAATAAGGTGCTTGCAGCTGAGCTAATGATATGCTTTTGGGGGTATTTCTTATACCTATCTTCAATAGACTTATTCAGGCTAGTGTGAATGTAATAATCAAGCCTCAATCAAACCATACTTAGTATGACAAATATTGTATTCTACTGTAATTTAGGTATTCAGGCTTCTGATAAAGGGCTTAATTCGACTCCTTGAGGAACCGGGAAAACTCTATTGATTTTATAGTGGAATGCAAAGTAGCAGCCATTTATAGTGCAAGATATAAATCACTTCCTAATTAAAATTAAATCAAGAGAAATTAAGAATCTCACGGCCTTATATGTAATGGTACACAATCTTAAGTGTAAAATTATATTTTGTATCAATTGTGTTCCTGTGCATGTGATTTTGGGCTCCCACACACAAAAATTGCAGTTAATCTTAATAGAGGCAGATGATATTGACTTTTAAGACTTTTCTTAATTTCTTTCTGTAGGAACATTGCAGTGGATTAAACTACTTATTCAGCATCTAATGGGTTTGCTTTTATTTTCCCTTTTAAGAAAATGTCAAAGAAATTTTTGGACAGACTATTATCCATCATCATATCCCTTTTAACTGGGACTGTGAATTTATCCGACTGCACTTTGGGCATAACCGGAAGAAGCATCTGAACTACACAGAATTCACACAATTTCTCCAGGTGAGTTTTTTTTTTTTAAGTTTTTGTTTTATGGTTTTTTTTGGCATTACTGCCCTCTGGTGGGAGTCGGAGGCCCAGTCTTGCTCCTGGAGAGCTGCTGCTGGATTTGAGCTGCCAACCCAGTGGGCCGCAGTCCCTCACTCAACCACTACGCCACCAGGGCTCAGCCCCTGTTTTTTAAGTTTTTAATGATGTTTTTGGGGAATGTTTACAAGGCAGACTAGGTATTGTCAACAATATTTCGACATATTGTTTGATGACATTGACTACGGTTTTCATTTTATGTCACTATTCTCATTATTTCCATTCCGGTCATTCTGTTTCTGTTTTTTCAGTCTTTATCATCTTTACTTGCTTTCATGACTATGTGGCTTCATATAGCTGACTTTTTTCCTTTTCAAAGGAGCACAGATCTCCGAGTGATATTGTTTATTTTATGAGCCAAACAGCTGTTTAGCTGAGGGAACCTTTAGTGCCAGTTCAAAGCATAATGGGTAAGTTTGGGGGAAATAGTGTCGGTGGTTCCTCTAGTGTTTCAAGAAGTTGGGTTGTTTTATTTTATTATTTTTAAAATTTTGAGTTTTGCTTTACAATTTTCTCATACTCAGTCTGGGTCCACCTGTTGTGTCGGTAATGATAGCTGGACACCATCTAGCTCTGTCTTTGGATAAAAGACGCTGTGGTTCTTGTAGGCATTTACTCTCATAGTTGAGTTTCTTCTTGGACTTCCTTTTTTGTTGTTGTTGTTGTTGCTCTGGACAAGTAGAGTCCAATAAAGCATAGCTTTTCTAGCTGGTGTACATATATACCTTTCCTTCCTGCATGTTCCCCTCTCCTCTTTCTTCCCTTCTTTTCGGGTTTATTTATATGACATATCTTACAGAAAATATCAGTTCCCTGTGGCATTTCGTTCCATTTCTCATTTGCCGTTCAGCATAGGCAACTTCTTGAAACTCCTACAGCTTCTTCGTTCAGTGTGTCTATTTCCATATATCTCAGTAATACTCTTTTTTTCCCCTTTTTTTTTCTCAGTAATACTCTTGTACTGACATTTCTACTTGATTGTTCACTGTTAGGTATTTTTAATTGAACTATAACTATGGAAGATTAGTAGCTAGTGTGTTCATCTTTCCCTGCCTACCCTATGCCTGGGCATTTTAGGTCTTTCTCACTCTCTATATGGTTATGCATCTATCAAGGTGTTTAGAGCCATAATAATAATTGCACTATTCTACTTCTGTAAACACTATGTGAACTCTTGAGTTTCTGATTTTTCTTATTTAATTTTCCATTTATGAATGCCAACTTTCTCAAACGTTGCCTCATTTGTCAAAATTGTATCTTCATGTGTTAAAAAGCATTACATATGCTATTGATTTTTTTTTTTTTGGCACTCTCCTGGAGGCCCCTTCTCACCTTTAAAAGGATAGCACCATTTTAAAGTGTACAATTTAGTGACATTTTTATGTTCACAGGGCTGCGCAAATCACTACCCCTGTTTAGTTCCAGGACATGTTCATCACTCAAAGGAAAAGTCTACACCCATGAAGTAGTCCCATTCCACATTCCTTCTTCCTCCTGGCCCTTGGCAACCAGCTTTCCATCTCTGTGGATTTGCCTACCATATATATTTCATAGATGGAATCTTATAGTATGTGACTTTTTTGTACCTGTTTCTTTTTTCACTTAGCATATTTTTGAGGCTCGTCCAAATAGTAGCAAGTATTGAAACTTCATTCCCTTGTTTATTGTATAATGTTCTCTAATGTTCCATTGTTTGGATATGTTACATTCTGTTTATTTGTCATTTGATAGACATTTCAGTTATTTCTACATTTTGGCCACTGTGGATGCTGTAATAAACATTGGTGCACAAGTGTTTCCCAATACCTGCTGTAAATTCTTTTGGGTACATAGCTAGTGTCAGAGGACCATCCTCTAACATATTATCACGGGTTCGGTAGGTGCAATTGCACAGCGATAATAATTAAAGAGTCTAGTGTGTGAGTCCGGGTAGACTAGAGGAACAAATTTATAGACACGCATATGGATATAAGGGAATGGTTTATATACAAAAGGAATAGGACATTAAGAAAGCATCCCAACCCGTCCAGTACAAAGTCATAAGTCTGATATTAGCCCATAAGCCCGATACCAGTCTATAATGTCTCCTTCTGACTCATGAAGTCACAGGTCAGTGGGTGCAGAGTCCCGGTGCCGGCAGGGGTCTCCCCATGGCTCCTCTCTTCCAGGGTCCATCAACAGCATCCAGTGGTGGCAGAAGCAACTCATCGCTGTCAGGGGTACTCATGTGGCCTCTCCAGCTTCAGAAGTCTGGCTCTATTAGGGCAAAGCCGTGTGGCTTCTCCTTCAGCTCCCCAGACACTTCCATCTTGTCTTGTCCGTGATTCATCGTCTCTGAAACTAACTCCCAACATCTGGGGAGATAGCTTCTCATTTTCACGAGGAAAATATCGCGAGATTTCCCAGACGTATCAGGAGAAAGCCATGCCCACACAGAAGCCTCATTGGCTTCTCAATGGCTATCTCCAATTAACAGACCTCACCCCTACATCTCAACCATGAAATTAACATGACTGCCACATATAGTAAAGTCATAGAAAATATGAGAGATAGAAATAGTGGAGTCGGATACATTTTATGGTAGCATGCTCACCTCTTGAGCAGCCAGGTCCATGCACATCACAGGTAGGAAGCTGGGCCAGGGAGAG
Source organism: Nesogale talazaci (assembly GCA_004026705.1). Lineage (NCBI taxonomy): Eukaryota > Metazoa > Chordata > Mammalia > Afrosoricida > Tenrecidae > Nesogale > Nesogale talazaci. Next base: position 5,788 of record PVJH01034090.1, on the reverse strand, counting down.
ACTCGGGAGGAGAACTCGATTATTGGTGATCAGGGTTTATATAAATTTGTAGGGTGTGATTGTAGGTAATCACACTTAATAGGAAGGGGTTGCACTGTAGGTTATACAGCAGTAGAGTGGGGGGCGGGCAATGATTTAGGGACATACACGCAATAGAAAAGGGAGGTACTGGGGTCCCATATGTGACAAGATGGGCAAACCTTAGATTCATGATAGTGGCCTAACCTTGATTGCCCTTGGACAGGAGACTTGATTTAACCAAAGCTTTCAGGGGACGAGACCCATTGTCTCAACAGCACAGCAGGAAGTCAGCCCTATCTTTTGTTAGAGAGACAATGACATCTGGATAGCTGGAGCCTTCAGGGAGAATATCTTTAAGCATCTGACCTCCTACCAAATGCTGGCAAACGGCTTCTAATATTTGCTTAATACATTATATTTGGGGAAAAGTCTTACATACATCTGCCAACCTAGGAGAGGAATTGTTGGGGCCATAGTTCCATGCCTAATTTTTGTGAGGAACTGCCAAACTTTTCCATTGCTGCTACACCATTCCCCCCCCCCCCCCCCCAGGAGATTTCTGGCCTGTTCTGTGATCTGAAGCTGTCCTTTGTCAGCTTGCTGCACAGCCAGCTATCAAAGCTTCCTTGGGGAAGTCCGTTTGCCTTTCCGTTGTGTTGAAGTTTCCATTTGTTAGATTTCATCTCTTCCTTTATCCTTTCTTACTCCCTCTTTCAGATGGAATACTTCTCGTAGGGATTTCCCCAGGTGAGATGCAAAAGAAGTAAATTCAACCAAAAAAAGAAAGAAAGAAGTTAAGTTTTTTTGAGAATTGGCTCATCTGAAAACACATCTGTTCCACCATGATGCTTGAACCGTTTGGCTAAGTAGAGAATTCTCACTGCTTCCAGCCAAGGTCAACTCGTAGCAGCCCTCTGTCAGGGGTAGATCTCTACTGCGACTTTCCGAGACTGTCACTGTTTGCTGACGTAGAAAGCCTCTTTCTCCCAGGAGCACCTGGTGGTTTTGAACTGCCGACAGTGAGGTTAGCAGCCCAGGGCCGGGTTGAGGTCAGAGCAGGCGGTATTTTGTTCTTTTGGACACAGGGTCACTGTGAGTCAGAACTGACTGGACGGCCCCTAACAGCAATAGGTGTCGAATTAATTTTTTTCTAGTATTCCCTTTGATAATTCCATTTTTATTCTTGATTCTGTTTTAAATTCCCCTCTGTCTGCTAAAATATGATTAACTCTTGGCCAATCTTATTTTATCTGTACTCCTCACTCAGCCCCATTTAGAAGCCAGTCTCATATACTGTTTAATTTCACCCATGATTCTTCATATTGTATCTTTAAAATGTGAGTCCTTCAGCTATTGCTTTTGTTAAGAAATTAGGAAAAATCACTCTCTAGTATGGGTTTATGAGCATTCTGCTTGGCCTTTAAGACAAAGGCCTACATTTTCTTTAGTATTGAAAAAAGCAAGGCCTGTGATTGCCAGTGGATATATTTGTGAGGTTAAGGAGTCCACATGGACAAAATAAAGACTGTGTTAGTCTGGGTAGACTAGAGAAACAAATTCATAAACATGCTTATGGATATAAGGGAATGGTTTAATTACAAGAGGTATAGAACATTGAGAAAGCATCCCAACCCAGTCCAGTTCAAGGTCATAAGTCCGACACCAGCCCATATGCCCGAAACCAGTCTATGAAGTCTCCTTCCAACTCACGAAGCATGTGCAATGACACCAGGACAATCACAGGCCAGAGGGTGTAGAGTCTTGTATATACCGGCACTGGCAAGGGTTTCCCCATGACTCCTCGTTTCCAGGGCTCCGGGTCCATCAGCAGTATCTATTGACGATAAAAGCAGCTCAGTGCTGGCAGGGGTCTCTCTGTGGCTTTTCCGGCTTCAGAGGTCTGGTTCCATCAGGGTAAGACCATGTGACTTCTCTGGCTCCTCCAGTTCCTCGGATGCTGCCATCTTGTCTTGTCAGTCGAGTGTCTCAACAACTGGAGAGATGGTCTCTCATCTCCACAAGGGAAATAACGCAAGACTTCCCAGAATTCTCAGAGAAAGTCATTTCCACACAGAGGTCTCATTGGCTATCTCCAGATTGACAGGCTAGACTCCACCCCTACACTCCCAATCATGAAATCGACACACGAGTACATGACTGCCACAGATACATAAGAATCAGAGAAACAAAAGAGTGAGAAAGGGAAGAAATAAAAGGTGTGTCTCAGGGGGGCTGAGCCCCGGTGGCGTAGTGGTTGTGTGCGGGACTGCGGCCCACTGGGATGGAGGTTCAATTCCAGCAAAGGCTCCACAGGAACGAAGGCTGGGCCTCCTATTCCCACCACCAGAGGGCAGTGATGCCCCCCCCCCCAAAAAAAAAGATGTGTCTCAGGAAGGGAATGGATTTGTGGCTGCTTCTGATTGGAGCAGAATGTCCTTGTAAGGATTCTTCAAACCAATCTTATCATAAGCACATTCCTGTTTCATTTGAAGGGAAAGGAGGAAGGAGTGGAGGCCATGGGAGGGCAGAGTGAGTTAGAGAGGATGGCTGAAATCTGAGATGGAGAAAAAAAGAACACTTTGTGAAATCATAATGACTTGTTTTGTATTCTTCATCTGTCATACGTATTTACCCATTGGATTTTTTTTAATTGCCCCATTTATCTTTTTCTTTACAAGGAATTCTAATTATACCTTGTGTTCAGATGTTCTCTTCAATATTATCATTTATTAAGTTCTGACTATTGATGGATTTAGCAGGTTTTATATTATTCATGTCTCTAGTCTATAACTTACTAAGGGAAATTACAAAATAGGACCCCCAAATCCAAAAGGTTAAACTTTTTTTCTCGCTAAATACCAAACAAATACAGAAAATTATATTTAAAATGTACAGCTTAATGGATTATTAGAAGACAAACATCTGCTAGGGCAATTTCACGTCTTTAGACTGCCCATGAGATAACATAAATCCATAGGCGAATGTAATGAAATAAATTAGTGAAAGGATGAAATTTTGTGAATGACTATTTTAAGTGTCAGAACAAAACCTAAAGGAACATGGATTTCTAAATGATGAAAACTATGCAATTTTCTGTAACTAACCTTATTTTTGAATAATATTTATATGTATTTACACATAGTATGAAAATGGCATCCTACAGCACCATTATTGTGTTGTGTTAATAGTCTTTATTTGGATTATGTTATGCCTTCTCAGGGGAGGAATGCGCTTATATTTTGACATAAGATCATGTCCAGGTATCACTAACACTGTTTTCTGTTTGTATTGATATCACTTTATTGTTTGCCCTTTCACTGCCCAATAGTTCAAAGGTTTAGAAATACTGTGTTGTATTATAGTGTATCATGGTTGTTGTGTACTCTCAAAGCAATTCCAACTTGGAAATACCCCAGTTAACCAAATAGAATTTGGTGTCCTAAGCTATTTCCCCCATGATTTAGCCTTATTAGGAAAGTGAACAAGTAGCAATTCAGGGTCAGAAATGCATGGTATACAGTTCTTTGGTCATGACAGCCTCTTCTCAGCCTACCCACAAGATAGCTTCACCCTCAGAGCTTCCTGGCCCCTTGACCTCTGTCCTGCTGCCACTCCTCGGGGCTCCTGGTTCTTTGGCTCCTGGATGGACGAGGGTCAGTGTTGTGGTCATGGGGGGAACCAAAGGACACGCTCCACTCCTACTTCTTCTCTCCTGAAGTAGTGAGATCTTTGTTGCTGTCATCGTGACAGGAGTAGGTTGTCAGGGTTGTTTTTTTTCTCCCGTGGAGGGGCTGGTGGTTTAGAGCCTCCAACATTTGGGTTAGTAGTCAAGCAATTGCCAGTTGGGTCTTTGATGATAACTTACTGTATGATTAGTTATGTCTAAGACCAAAGAGAGCAATAACTACAGCGTAGTTATATTGTTCAATATGTTCACATTAGAATTACTGAGTATATATTTACCAGTTGCTAGGCTTTCTCACAGAGTTCAAAAATTGTTTGCTGTATGATCACTAATTCATTTAGAGAGAGGGAGAGAGAGAGAGAGAGAGGCTTTGATTGCATCATTTAAAATTGAAAAAAAAAAACAAAGACAGATCTCAACTGCTAATTCAAGAAGTACTCTTGAGTGACAAGCATGCTTTCAAGCAGCCGAGAATAAATTACTACGTATTTTAAAGCCTGAAACAGGGCACTGAAAACATCGTGCTCTTTGTTTTCAGTGATGAAAACTTTTCAAGTATAATCTGCAGGTCCTTTCTTCTTCCCTTTTTCTGGCCATGCTCCGATTCACCCTGTCCCCTGAGGAGTGAGATGTCGGACATTTTTTATGAAAAGCGCGTGCTTCTTGAGAGAAATCTAAAGCTTTGTTAGACATTCAGAGCTGTGCATTATTCATTTCTCAGCCAGTGCTTGGGCGGGGGCGGAGTATGTCCTTTCTTCTGTTTCAGAAAATGCACTCGGGAAGTATTTGCTGCTCTCGCTGTAACCAGTTTAACGTCCTCTGTCTGATTTCCCCCTGCAGGAGCTACAGCTGGAACATGCGAGACAAGCCTTTGCGGTGAAAGATAAGAGCAAAAGCGGTATGATTTCCGGGCTGGATTTCAGCGACATCATGGTGACCATTCGGTCTCACATGCTTACGCCTTTTGTAGAGGAGAACTTAGTTTCAGTAAGTAGAAAGCAAGCGCCTGGAGATGCTTCCCATTGGCAGAGTGTGGTTCAGACTCGTTTGCACCTTTCTAGGTTTTAAGCCCTTTTTACAAGCCGTTCTGGCAAACAGGCTTGTGTGATCTACTGTGAAGCCACCTGTATAGAAAATAGATATTTAGGGCTGAGCCCCGGTGGCGTAGTGGTTGTGTGCGGGACTGCGGCCCACTGGGACGGAGGTTCAATTCCAGCAGTGGGGCTGGGCCTCCTACTCCCACCACCAGAGAGCAGTGATGCCCCCTAAAAAAAAAAAAGAAAGAAAGAAAATGGATATTTAGGTTGCCGACCGGCTTGTCTGTGGGGAGCAGCATTTCCTGTGAAGATTCGGAATGTATGACTATGGGGGATCGAAGGCACAATGAAGGTCGTCTGATCGGTGGTAGTGTGTTGGCACGCCTGCCGGGGTCCACTGCTCTGCCTGCCCCTTCACCCACGCCCCCGTCTGCAGGATTCCAGACACGGCTGGGGTTTGCTCTTTGTGCTTGGAGGGGGGGCACCCATCAAACTGCTAATCTCAGCAACGTGACGTCAGTTGCGGACTATGGTCATGCACCGAAGGACGATCAGCTCCCAGGAGCTGAGTGGATCTGCTCTCGGAAGTGCTGCCTTGGGACAGGACCGGGGGACTGCTCGCCGAGCTTCCCGGTACACAAGTGTCACGTCCGGGAGGTGATGGTCTCTTCACAGCCCTGCCTGGTGACTCCTGGGGCTGGAGTTGCAGCCGGGACCCACCTGGCTTCCAGCTCTTCTCACCTTCATGTCGCAAAGGTGAATCGGGAGGCGGGCCTGGTCAATGAAGCTCTAATAGAAAGACTTATTACAGAATATTATAGGCAATTGTGAGCTTCATTCAGAGACACCAGCTTGCCTTTATAAGATTTCTAGGTTGTTGATGTACAGAACCCAGTGCAAGAGAAATGGAGTTTGTAGACAAGGGGGTGGGGGGTGGGGGGTGGGGGAGGGACCCTGTTCCCACTGGGCAGTACCTCTCTCCGACACAGCTGTCTTCACCGTCTCCTTTTGTGGCCCACCAGGCTCCCAAGGCCTTGCTGTCAGG
>PVJH01034089.1:0-20965 GCA_004026705.1 Nesogale talazaci | reverse complement strand
GAGAACATGCATTTATCTATATCAGAGGGGGGAGAGTTATAGGAATGGATTGGGATGGTTGATCTCTGAAGAATTAGCAATGGTGTTCTAAAAAGGAAGAGCTTGCGTGGCATTTGCCAAGCCCAAGTCATAGCTCATAGCAAGGTTAGCCAGGAAATACTCTTCCTGACCTGGTTGCACTCTCTTTCACTGCTTGTTCCATCCCCCCACCCCAGGAAGTCGCAAAGTCTCGCAAGAGGAGGAGTCAATGTCCTTTACAATGAAGGAAGTCCACTGAATTCTCTTCCCCAGTGCAAGTATGCAGGCTGCCATAAGCTGAGCTGGAGAGGGGAGACGTTTGGAGCTTTATGCAGCACTGGGCACTTGAATTACTGGAATGAGTCTGCTTTGGGATTTGAAGTAACCACAGGCCATTTTCTCTCCTGGGAGTGACCAGAAACTCATGGGATCTGCCTTAGGTTGCAGCCAGAGGAGTCGGGAAGTGCTGGACTTACAGCGTGGTGAGTAGGGGAAACGCACAAATGGATGATTGCAACCCAATGTCCCGCTCATTGTGATCACACAGAAGTCCCTCACATCTAGCACACAAACCCCAAGGGTGAGCATGGCCTGCATGACCTAACTTCACTCCAGGGTACTTTTACCCTTTGCTCATTGGGCTCCAGCCACATTCAGTTCTTCAAAGTCCTGCCTTAGGGCCTTTACAAGTGCTTCCTCTATCTCTAGAAGAGTGTTCTTCCCGGCATTCTTGTCCTCTCCCATCCTGTGAGATTCAGTACAGTTATTGCCTCGCAGAGGGGCCTCACTCCACCCCACCTCAATTAAGTCCTTTGGGTTATTCTCTCCAGGAAGCGCAGTGTGCTTATCAGTCTCCTATACTGGATTCTCTACTCCCTAAGGACAGAAACCAGGCCTGGTTGTGTTCATCACTATAACCTCAATACCTAGTGGTGCCTGTTTAAATTATCTAGTACGGCTACGACAGAAATACTGCAAGTGGGTGATCTTAATGAACAGAAGTTTATTTTCTCACAGTTAAAGAGTCCAGAAGTCTGAATTCTAGGCACTGGCTATAAGGGGACGCATCCTCTGTGCTATGCTGACTCTGGAGAAAAATTCTCTCTCAGCTTATCTAGCCCCAGCATCCCTGGATTATCCTATCTCTATGTGCCATTTATCTTCTCCCCATTTGTGTGTTCTTGATTCTGAGACTAATCTTCTTTTTTATTTCCAAAGTTGTTGGGTTTAACACACACACACACACACACACACACACACACGTCTAGAGGTTAGGATTCCAGCATCGAACTGGGGAACACAATTCCATTCATAACGATGTTCAATAAATACTTCTCAAATGAATGACTATGGGCAGCAGAACACAGAGATGGAAAATACGAGGACAGTATCACAGAAGCTGAACAATGCCATCCGTGGCTCTCCCTTACTGCCACCTCAGCACCGTCCCCACTTGCTGCTGCTGTTAGCAATTAAATTGGTTCTAGTGAACCCGTGCCCAGCGGAACGAATCCCTGCCCGGTCCTGGGCCATCTCACTCTTGTTGTTTCTTCGTTTATGCTGCCCCTGTATTTTATCAAGCACGAATGATGACCTTTCCCAAGAACTGTCTCTTTTAGTTGACATGTAGAGCCAGGGCATTCGTTGTTGTGTGGCGTTGCATTCTGAATTGCAGGATATTTGGCAGCATCCTTAACTTCTACCTCCTAGGTCCTAGTAACATCCTCCCACCCCGACCTCAGTTGACATAACTAATATTGTCTCCAGACAATATCAACTGTTCCCTGTGTGACAAAACCGTACCTGGTGGAGAACTGCTGCTCCAAAGAGAGCATGGTGGAGAAAAGAGAGAAGGTCTTTCCTCTTAACTCCATACGCTATTGCAGGATGTGAAAAGTTCATGGAAGGCAGATATTTAGTCTGTTGCAAAAATTAGAACAACGCGGGCTGAGCCCCGGTGGCGTAAGTGGTTGAGTGCGGGACTGCGGCCTGTGGGCTTGGCGGTTCAAATCCAGCGGGGGCTCTCAGGAGCAGCACTGGGTATCGCCCACGACCAGCATAGGCAGTGATGCCCCCCCCCCCAAAAAAAAAATTAGAACAAGACAAGAATAAAGAACTCGTCTAAACCTGATCGTGGTGAGGATTATACCACTCTGCTCCACATGACTAACCAGTGAATTGCTCGCTATGCAAATTATACGCCCACAAAACCATCGAAAAATTAGAGTAAATAACTGAGGTGTTTCTAGAGAGGAAGGAGGTAGAAGGAAAGCATTTGCTGTTGTTCAGAGAGGGCACCTAGTCACTTGCGAGCATGGGAGGGTGTTCTTGGCAGGAACCAGAGGACAGCAGGTTACAAAAAAGGAAAGTGGAGAGAGGAAACAGGCCTTAGCAGCTAGCCTTTGGTGATTAAACCAAAGAAACTCGCTGCCACAGAGATGATTCTGACTCATAACCACCCGCCCTGTGGGCTTGGGAGATTGTAACCGTTTTGTGGTATGAGGCTTCTCAAATGCTGTCCAAATAAAAGTAAAAATAAAACCGACTGCCAACCAACTGACTCCTGTTCGTAGCGATCAGATGTAAAGTTTCCGAGGCACGGTCCATCTCTGTGGGAGCAGATGACCCCATCGTTCCCCTCTGTCGAGGCTGGTGGGCGTGCGTCTTAGCTCCTGGGTCTAGCTGTCAGTGCCACCAGAAGTCCTTCCAAAGCCTGTCACTCTCTTTAATTTCAAAAGCCCAGAGAAAGGCCCTCCTCAATTTGATCTCTACGAGGGCATTTTGAAAACCTACAAGGTTCGGCAAGAACTTCCAGAATAACTTGGCTCTGTCATTCCTAGAAACTCATGTTCATCTCAGAGGGGTTGGGGAGGCAAGGGGCTCCCTGGCACCCAGCACTTCTGTCTCCGCCGTCAGAGTCGCCCCAGGTAGCCTCTGGTCAAGGTGGCTCACATGACCACTGTCCTCAACACTGCCCTATTCAGTCCCTGACGTCATCCCCACAGTGACACACACCCTGGATCCTAAATGTGAACTGACTGCGCTGCACTCATCCTGGGTGTACCCGACACATTGAATCATTTCAGCACCACGCCTAGTCCTTCCCAGCTCACTGGTCCCTTGAACTTAAAGAGGTCAGACCAGCACGAACGTTCAAAGCCACAGCGCAGCTAATCATGTCTGAGGTCTGAGAGGCAGACAGGGAACCTCCCTAAAGTGTCGCAATGTTTGTGGTCCTTTTGGTGAACTAAGGCAGCTCCGAGGGTAAGAAAACAGCCCGGAGGAAATTGTCCCCTTGGGAAACGGCTCTCGCTCCTCGAGAGCTGTCCTGTTGACCTGAGTCACCTCTGTCAGCTCCTATCCGGGGTCATTTTCTCATCAAATGCATGTGCATTCAATGTGGACATCAAGGTCACCCAATCACCATCACACCATAAATCCACTGCTATCAACTCAGCGACTACCCTACCCAGGGTGTGCAAGACTGCAAACCTTCACAGGGGCATGTGGCTTCCTCTTTCTCCGAGGGAGCAGTTGGGGGCTTTAAAACAGCAATATCTCACTCAGCCAGGCTATGTCTAATCTGTAGCACACCGACTCTCTCTCTCAATCTCTCAAAAACTCACCACCATCAAGTTGATTCCAACTCAGGGAGACCCTGGAAGACAGGGCAGAACTGCCTCGTTGGATTCTGAGACTGTAAATCTTTCCTGGAGTAAACAGTCCTACCTTGCTCGTGTGGAAGAGCTGGTGGCTTCAAACTGTTGACCTCGTGGTTAGCAGGTCAATGTCTGACCCCAAACACACACACACACACACACACACACACACACACAATGTATATAACATAGAGTGAGCATGTTCTAAAACAACTCTAACTCAAGGCGAAGTGGTGAAGGAGTTGTTAGTTCTTTTCAAGGCAGAATAAAGCTGCCCTTCATCATCCTCACCCACCCTTGCACTTCACCCCAGCACAAACAAGAACCACCCCTGCATCCCCACGAAAGGAAACGCAAACGCTACTCCTGACTGAAATGCTTCAGAAATATGCTTGGGTTGGAGCGTTCCAGCTTGTCCAGGGCTCATTCTTGTTGAGTCGAACGCTTGCGGTTTTTCGGTAGGAGGCAATTTCTGTGCTGGTTAGGATTTGCAGGAGCTGGCCCAGAGTGAAACCTTGCTTAAATTAGAACAAGATGTCACCAGTGGTCTCACTCGAGTAGCACAGACAGGCTTGAGGCCATCCTGTGGGACTCTCCTTAGTTTCCATGACTAGAAATCACACCACTCCCGTCATTGCATTTCCAGTCTCTCGGACCATGTAGGAAGTGTGAGTTGTTATGGGTGTTTTAAGCCTCTATTATTATCATTAATTTTTTTTTTAGAATTTCAAGCAGCGAAGGCGATGGCAAAGACCTTTTCATCAAAACAAGTGACAAATTTCACTCAAGTACTGACACAGAAAAGGGAAAAAATGAGTTTTCTTTTTGAAGCTAACCAGAAACAAATGGGTCTGTTTCTCCAAAGGAAAAGTTGGAGTTTACTTTTGATACAGCCCCTCCCAGAAATCTAGAAAATTATACATACTGTACCGTCTGTTTATAAGAATATGAATAACATGATTGTGTGCACGGGGTCAAGTGTAGTTCAGATGAGAATGGACTGCTGTTCTGCTGAAAGAGTGGCTGTTAACTCCTTCTTCACACCACTCAAACAGCTTCCTTTCGGGAAAAGCCTAGAGGACAAGCTCCTTGCGGCCAGGAGAGCTGTCTCCCTATCTTTAAACAGGCGGGCAGTGGTAGAATTCTTGCCCCTTATGCAGGAGACTTGGAGGCCTGGTGATGGAGTGGTTAGACACTGGGTTGTGAGCCACCTGGCTGCCAGTTTGAAACCACCAACAGCTCCTTGGGAGGAAAACTGGGCTTTGTACTCCCGTAAGCAGTTACAGGCTAGGAAACTCACAGGGGGTCACCAGGCGTCAGCAGACTCAATGGCAGTGAGATTTTGGAGGTGGATGCGTGGGGGAGATACAGGGGACTAGGAGCCCTGCTTGCATATTGGAATGCAGTCTGGGCTGCTAACTTCTGAGGTTTGAAGGTCAAAACCACTAGTTCTTTCTCCAGCAGCAAGATGATGCTTTCTGCTCTTATAAAGCTGTACAATGGTGGAAGCCTGCAGGGGGAAGCTCTCTCCTTTCTTCAAGGTCATGCTTTGGAATAGACTGGCACTGAGTTTGGGTTTTGCAGACCCAGATGTGATGTCTAGCCAATGTACTTCATGCACACCCGAAGCAGACAAGCTCATGGCAGCCAATGTTTTCATTGACCTAAAGGCTAAGTTAAAACTGCCACAAAGATTTCTTCACTCCCAGGGAAGGCTGCTCCCCCCCACCCCCACCCCTCATCTCTCCTTGACAAGCCTCACTAGGGAACTTTGCCCTGACGGACTTTTGTTCTGTCCAAGGCAACCTGTGTTTTATCACTCGAGTGGAATGCCTGGCCAGTAATTATCCATGGGGCAGCCCTTGTTTAAACTGCTCCTCCCCTTATCAGAGAGGACCAGAAACCACTCTTCCCAGTGCAGGTGTGTTTATTTTTTATTTTTTCCCTTTCCCAGGGAGGTTTTACTGAAGACAGGATCCATAGATGAGTCATAAAACAGGGTGCCTAAGAACTTTGCCTAAATCCGTTTTATTTTTGCTTCTTTCCCTATCGCTTACTTAATGATACATGAATTTAAAATTTTCCCCACTTGCTTCCTGAAAACTGTAAAAGTCTCGGCCCAAATACCATCAGCACTGCAGCATGTCAGCCATCCCTCTACAGTGTGGGCGAGTCTGATATAATAGAATTCCCTTCATCGGATTTGGACATTGTAGGGGTCTGCATGTACCCAAACCCACGATACAACCACCATTTATTTGTCTTTCATGGAGGCATATGTATTGCTGTGATACCAAAGAAATGCCAGCTGAACTCCCAGACTAAGACAGGCTAGGGAGAAAAGCTTGGCAATCTATTTTTTGACCATTCAGACTAGAAGATGCTATGATCCCTGAGGTCCCACCCTGTTGTACACGGGCCCTTGACGCCATGGCAACTGACAATTGACATCTTCTTCAGCTATAGCCCCTTCTCTAGTGTAGGGCACAATTGTTAGCAAAAAGTAGATATCCAAGTGAAGGCATGAAATAGATTTGATGCAAGAGTGAATCTGTACTTTTTCTAAACTGAGAAGAATGCTTGGTTTTATTGTAGCTACATTGCTCCAATTTTCCTGTTTGCTGAGCAACTGAATACTGCAAAACTCTAAACTTGTAATGAAACCAAAAGGCTCCTGGGAAAAACTTAATCTAGTGGATTGGAGTACCATGGAAACATCGGTACCCTCCTTCCCTATGTCTTAGGATCACAGTTAGGAGACAGTATCCATCTAGATTACCAACTCCTCCTCAAAGGATTACATTAGAAGATCCTGTAGAGAGTAGGCGATAATGTGGACTAGAGCTCAAAATCGTAGCAGAGACCAGGCATCCCAAGAAGATGGCCCTCAGTTACCCATCAGGTTGGAACTGAACTCACCATGGGGCTCGATTTTCAGCCAAACAATAGAAAAAGCTTAAGTTTGGTATGCGCATCGTAAAGCAATCAACCAGTTCAGACCCACAAAGCAATGTCTATCCCAGAACAAAGTTGAAAATACTCAGAAAGAAGGTGAAACGGAAACAGAAAACACAGGGAGGATGTGAGGTACGTAATGGTACATTGAAGGGATAGCAATAGAGGTGTTGAAACGAAATGTATATGAACTATTGAACCCCAAACTGAGGATCTGCTCTGTCAGTCTTCACCCAATTCACAATAAAAAGTTTTTTAAAAAAGGACCCTAAACTTGTCTGTCCAACCCGTTCCTTCTGTATCTCCAACCATGAGAATGCAGTCTCTGCCACAGTATCCCAAGGATTAGAATTCTGTAGCTGTTTTCCAATCTGCATTTCACTGACTCTCAGGTCACATTCACTTCCAGCCATGGAGTTGATTCTGACTCATTGTGAGCTTGAGTCTGTAACTGTGGGAGCAGAAAGCCTCCTCTTTCTCCCACAAAGTAGCTGGTAGTTTCAGATGACTGACCTTGGAGTTAGCCGCCCCATACGTAACCATTGTGCCACCAGGCTCTTTGGAGTAGGCACTCGCTTTGTTTTCAAGGAATGGAAATGTGTTCCAGATAGTTTTGTGCCTGAGTCCAGAGGCTGTCTGAATCCTCTCTAGTATTCTAGAGGAAAAAAGAGACCTTAATCTCAAATATAACTTAGAGACTCATTTATTTATTAAAATCATTTTATTACAGATACTATAACAATCCATAATTCAAACATAATTTTACAATGGCTACCAACATCAGTTTCAAAACATAATTCTTTCTTCTTGAACTCTTTAACATTAGCTCCTCTGTATGCCCTCCTTCCCCTCCCTGGCAGGAGCCCTTATTATTATTGTCATGTATTTATTTTTATTTTTTTCATTTATCTAGTTCTAAACAATGGGTCAGAGGCAGGATAATGGTGTCTAAGCGTTCTCAGGCCACTTCGATAGGACATGCACAACAAAGGAAACTGACAAAAGATCATAATTAGCAGCAAATCAATTAATCACAATTGCAGGGGGAACAACAGAAGCAGAAAACGTACCTCTATTAGGATACTTGCCTAATTGCAGATTAGAGAAGTTTACAAGATTGGTATAGACCCCTCAGACCACAGTGATTGGCGTATGACTCATGACCACATGATGATGTCCATGGGGGGCGTGGCCAGACAATTTCCTGAGCGTTAGATCTCCCCTCTCTGGGCTCGTCAGGGGAGTAGCAGCAGACCTGAGTGCAGAGATTTCTACCTTGACAGTCAATGATCAGAAAGAATTCAGTGGAGGCGAAATCTTTGTGGATTTCAGGTTCCCCCTGTAAACCGTAGCCTTTTGCAGACCTCAGAATTTAAACTCTACCACATGTCTTCAATAATATTCCCAGTGGGACTATGTTTCTTTCATAGAATCAGCTTGAAGGACTAAATAGTCCCAGTAGACGAGCTGAGGAATCAAAGCAGACTAGCATGGAGGTGTTTGGAATGGCAGGTCAGTCACGGTTTCTACCATCCCACCAGCTGCAGGAGAGTCTTGGTGGCTCCGTATGTATTAGAACTGCGGTCCAGAGGATTTCCACCGACTGCTTTACAGAGATCAGTGACCTGCCTTTCCTTCAGCATATTGGTATGTTGATCGGATTCCCAACTTCTAACTTTTGATGAGGTACTTGACTTATTTCACCGGGTAACTCTATTTAAGACATGCTCATTTGGGGGCAGTCTTCATCCGCAGGGTCACCAAGAATATGAGCTGTAGGACAAGATGTGTGGGTAGGGAGGAAGCCAAAGAACGGTGAATGACCAACAGGGTCGGAAACAGCGCCAGCCCTGGAGGAGAGCGATTGGAATGTACACTATGTGTGCTCTCGTCTGAATTGTGTCCCTTCAAAATTTGCATTAGAATGCCAGCTCTTATAACTGCAGGAAGGAACGTTGGGGTTGCTGTTAGTATTCTGTGATGGTTCACCTCATTTCTTGCTTTGCAATGGAAACCCTTTTGTAAATCCAAGTGACTTTTCAAAGGGAAAGGGACGTTTCGAGTATCACAGTCTCAGAAGATGCATGCTATCTCTGGGAAACATGCAAGGCCACATGGCAGGTGGTGCGGGCAAGTTCATGACTGGAAATGGTGGTTTCAGGGAAGCGTGGAAAGCACATAGAAGGAATGCTAGAACAGGAGCACAGAACCGGCGTGAGAAGCCAAGAGCAGGAGGTCCCAGGAAAGATAGCAGACCACAAGCAGGCATCCAGGAGCACTCCACACATGGGAGGAGTCTCACCCCCTCCTGCAGCATGCACTGAACCAGAGGAAAAAAGGGGGGAGAGGGGTAGGGTGGGCAGAGGCCCAGAGGTCTGGTTCCATCAGGGTAAACCCACGTGGCTTCTCCAGGAATCAGGATCGATCAGCATGCTGTCATCTCCTCTTATCAATAGACTGACTCCAAGAGACTGAGAGTCAAATTTCTCTTCTCCAATTGGGAAATAATGCAAGATTTCCCAGAAATATCAGGAGAAAACCATCCCCACACAGAAGCCTCATTGGCTACTCATTGGCTATCTCCAGATTGACAAGCTAGACTCCACCCCCAGACTCCCAATCATGAAATTGACACAGTACATGACTGCCACACATGGGCAGCTAGTTTTCATTTAACACGGGCATTAGGGAAGACAGCCCCCTTTGCCCCGAATCCAGCAACCTGTCATTGCAACGGTCAAACTCTCAGTTGTTGCTCAAACCCATTGTTTCCAGTAAAGGTTTTCAAAAAACAAACTTGCTGCCATTAATTCAATTCTGACTCAGAGGTCAAAAAATTCATTGCTATTGCGTTGACTCTGTCTCCTGTGACAGAGGAGGACAAGCCTAACTATTCCAAAGCTGTGATCTATAGGTCTAAGCAAAATGAAATCCTTGACAATTTATGTATTTTCTCCATTTATCACGATGCTGCTTCTCTATCCATTTGTTAAGAATTTAAAAAACATCCCCCCCGCCCCCCAGTGGCAGTATAATCCACATTGAAGACTATGACCTTAAGCAATGGCTGCCCTAAGTCCTCCTCACTTTTAGCAAGCAACGTTGTGTGATCTGCATGTTTAAATCGGCTAATGAGTCTTCCTCCAGTTCTGATGCCATTTTCTTCTTCACATGGTCCAGCTTCTTGTGTTACTTGCTCAGCAGAAAGATTAGATTTCTGGTAGATCTTCCTTTACGTGCTGCCCCAACAGCCACCTCTGGGTGCTCATGGTCCTCGCTTCTTACATTAATTCATCACAGGTAGATAACTCCCCTTTGGTAGTCAGTCATTCAGATACCAGCAGCATCACTTAGTAGATAACCAGCTGCAGCCATTTTTAATTGCCTTCAGCCACGCTTTACTTATGAACAATGCTAATCATACTGTTCAATTGTTTCCACATTGGTTGGATTGGATGACCTTTCTTGGACAGGACACATAGCTGGATCTTTTCCAGTCGGTGAAATCCGTTTTGCTTGAATCCACTTTTGATCCTGTGATAGTTACATAATTTCATGTTAACTTGATAAATAGTGAAGGGGTTGCGTTTGTCTGGGTTGACTAAAGAAACAAATCCAGAGACATTCATGGATGAGTAAGAGACGACTTTGTGTCAAGAACAAGGTGACCAGATGTCCCGCTTTTTTTTAACAATGTCCTGTGGCATTTTAAAATTAAAATAAATAGGGGGCTAAGCCCCGGTGGTGTAGTGGTTGTGCATGGGACTGCGGCTCACTGGGACGGAGATTCAATTCCAGCAGTGGGACTGGGACTCCTACTCCCACCACCAGAGAGCAGTGATGCCCGCCCCCCCAAAAAAAATTAAAATAAATAGGGCTGAGCCCCGGTGGCATAGTGGTTGTGCGCGGGACTGTGGCCCATTGGGATGGAGGTTCAATTCCAGCTCCACGGAGCAAAGGCTGTGTCTCCTACTCCCACCACCGGAGGACAGTGATGCCCCCACAAAAAAACAAAACAAAACAAAACAAAAAAATTAAAATAAATATGCTACAATACTATTTTTGCGTTCTATGAAAATTTTTATTGCTCCATATAGACCAAATTTTTCATCAAGTACCACTCCCTCCTCCTGCCCCCGTCAATGGTACCCCACTTAAAATCTGGTCACTTTAATCAAGAAGCAACTATGCATCAATACAACATCCCAGCCCAGTCTAGATCAACTTCCTGAGTTCATTATTAGCCCATAAGGCTGATATTAGTCCATGAATTCCCCTTGGGACTCACACAGCCCATGCAATGATACAGAATGCAGGAAGATCATTGGTTAGTGGTAGATCCAGTGGTGGTGGAAGCATCGCAGGCCTGGTGTGGTTCTCCACGTGGCTCCTCCGGCTCCAGGGGTCTGGCTGTCATCAGCGTGACGCCACGAGATTTGTCCATAGGAATGTGTCCCACCTCTCAGGAGGAAGACAGGAATCCCTAGAATCCTCGAGAGAAGGCTATGCCCACACAGAGGTCTCATTGGCTATGACCTGATGACAGGTTAGACTCCATCCCTTCACACAAGTTGACAGTAGATTATGCAACTATCACATGGGTAGAATTTAACCTGTCAATCAGGTCACAGCCTGATGAGGCCTCCTTGTGAGCATGGCTTTCCCATGAGGATTCTGGGCACTTCTTGTCTTCCTTTCTTGTGGTGGGGCTCTCGCTCTCTCTCTCCTCACTTTCTTGCTGGGGGACCACATGCAGAGAGCTGGAGGTTCCAGTGCTGAGATGCTTCTTCCAGCATTGGATACACAAGAATTTCTATCCACCCACCCATCCACCTGTGATCTTCCTGAATTTGACATCATTGCATGTGCTAAGTGAATCTGAAGAGGAATTTATGGGCTAGTATTGGATATATGGGCTACTATGGAATTTTGGACTTGATCTAGATTGGGATATTGTATATTTTCTCAATATGCAATTTCTCTTTTCTTTTATACACATACGAGTGTCTCTGGACTTCTTTCTTTAGCCAACCTGGTCTAACGCAGATATCTATGTATGCTGCCATCAAGAAATCAAAGAGACCAGGCTTACTGGTCAGATAGAGAAGTAGGAATCCCAAGACTATGCCCCTTTCCCCTCAGGTCTAGCTAGAATTGAGCTCACCTCTTTGTTAGAATAATCACCCACTTGAGATTAAAAAAGGGCAACATTTACTCAAGGACTAAGCTCCAAGGGTGAGAACAAAAGAAGGAAAGGAACAGGAAACAAAAGGACAAAAGGAGCTAAGTCATGGAATTAAAGGAATCACAACGGATGATTTGAATCAGAATGTGCATGGATGGTTGAGTTGAAAACTAGCTTCAGATCTGCAAGTTTTGATCTAACTCATGGTAAAAAGGCAAACAGTGAAATAAATCAAATGATGTGTTGCACTGGGCAAATCAGCTGCTGTCTCCCCCACCCCCCTAAAAAAAAACTGTCAGTTTGAGGACTGAGCTGTACCTCACTCAATTCCCTCAAAAGCATGCGAAAGCTGAAAAATGAATAAAGAGGAGCAATGAAGAAATGATACATTTGAACTAATGATGCTAGCAAATAATATGGACTATATATGGACTGCCAAAGGAACAAACACATCTTTCTTAGAAGTTGAGCCAGAAAGCAACTTAGAAGCAACGCTGGAGATACTGTCTCATGTACTTTGAATGTGTTATGAGGAGGGCAGCTTCTAGAGAAGGATATCATTTTTAGTAAAGCAGAACCAGTAAAAAAGATCCTGAATAAATATGTAAAATGTTGCAGTGGTTGCAACAATGGGCTCAACTACAGTGCTGATTGTGAAGCTGACACGGGGCAAGGCAGCATTTTGTTCTGTACTACACGAGTTGGAACAGACTCAAGGGAATCTGACAGACTGCCATGTCTTTCTCTGGTTGCTTTAAGCTGGCTGCTTCTCAGTTAGTAGCCAGGTGCTTGACCACTGCACCACCAGGCCTTCTTCTGTAAGGATTACCGCCTAGGTCACCTCATAGGGCAGTTCTACTCTGTCCTGTAGTGTCCCTGTGTGTCAGAATCACTAGACCGCATAAAGCAACAATGCCTGTGAATTGTAGTTGAGCTTACATTCTGAGCATCCATTTGCAGTAGGCTATGATGAAGACAGTGAGAATCTAACATTCATTTGCAGGGTCCCTACAAAGATTATGCATCCATTGAATTCCTTCTGAACATTAACCAAGGATGTGGATATTCTTGAGTGAACCTTCAGTGAACTCTGGGAGGGGCATTCTCTCTTAGGGGCTTGTCTGGTGTGTCCTTGATGCTGATCATCATCCTGGATGCAGGACTTGGGGAGAATCTCGTAGTCCTGAGTCATGCCTTCAGGTCATGCCCTGACTGCCTTGGTTGGAATGCTCTGGACTAATCTATCCAACAAATACAGTGTCCCAGTTACAGGACTATCCTTGCTTCTGTAGTCCCATCTGGAGCTGTGAGGTATTAATCTGCCACCAGTCATGTATTTGTGATGGTTTCCAGGCCTCATTTAATTAGAAGCCTGGCAACATTAATGACCTAATGGCTTAATGGCCTCCCTTCTCTGATGAGGCATCTGTGTCTTTGTGTTGGCTTTGTCCCTTTTAAGACTTAATAAATATTCTTCTTTAAGTGTATTTGAGATTGGGGTCTCTTTTGTACCTTAAGATAAAAAAAAAATCTTATTTGGAAGTGGTGGTTTGCTTGTTTTCCTAATGGAGTGTGCCTTAGCCTCATCACTTTTGAGACACAAGGGAGAGTTAGCCCTGCTGCACAGTGACAGGAAGCTGCCAGCGATACAGGCCCGACTCAAAAGAGGAAGTGGAACGTGGGCTATCACTGGTAACATCAGATGGTCCTTAGTGGAGAGCAAAGAACACCAGAAAGATGTTTACGTCTATTTTAATTGCACAGGCACTCACCGTTGTGGACAGTAACAAATTAGGGATACTCTTTAGAAGAATGGGAATTCCAGACATTTAATTTTTCTCCTGTGAAAACCGTACATGGATCAAGAGACAGTTGTGTGGACAGAACAAGATAATACTGCATGGCCTAAAATTGGGAAAGGATTAGGCAGAGACAAACTCAAATGAGGAAAAGGTAGGAGAGCTTAACCTCGGAACAGAGAAACAGAACTGAAAGAGACAAATATTTCCTCCCCTGCAGAGTGGCTTCTAGAACTAGTACCCTAAGTTTGGACTTCTAACTTTTTAAATGGAAGGAAAGTACATTTCTGCTCTTTATAACCACCCCCTTTTTGGTGCGTGCCATGCAGCCCCACTACGAAACTAAGATAATACGTTAAAAGCTATGACAATGATAGTCACAGAATGTAAAGACAGTATTGAGAAAGAAGAGTGGACGTAAACTGGGACTTGACGTTAACTTACTGAGCAAAGAGTGACCTTGGCAGAATCTTGGTAGATGAGAAGTCAGTATGGTCATTCCTTCCAGTGTCAACTTGGCTAAACTGGAATGACATTTCTCAGTTCTCTTTCTTATGCATCAGAGCCTGAAATCTAAAGACATTTGCTCTGTGAAAGAGTTCAGCCTGCAGCCAGAGGGCTGATTTCTTCTTCAGCTTCTGCTGAAGGGGCTGTCTTGAAAGCAGACTTTGGATAACAGAATTGCCCAAGTGACTGTGTCAATCCAAGGACAGCGGGGACAACAGTGATCAGGATAACGCCAGGGAAGGGAAGAGAGGCAGTTTACCCCCACGAAAGGCAGATTAACCAGTGTTCACACAAAGGGGTGGGGGCATGGCTTAGGCTTATCATTTCCAGGATGAAGGACGATTGTCACTTCTATCTCCTACCCCTTTCTTGCCACACGAAGCCTTTGGAGACCCTCCTGACAATTGTTACCACAAACTTGTATTTAATCTCCTTTGGAAAAATTATCAAGATGCTTCAACAGTATGTAGCCTATCTGTGGCAGGAGGACATTTCTGCTGATAGTTTAAAAAAACTTTTCACCGTGAATTGAGTAAGGGTCCACAGAGCTAAACATTAATTTTTCACCCAGGAATTTTTAGACATCCCGATTCAAATCCTCCCAGGCAATCTCATCAATGTACTCTCATGTACCCCACCCCCTTCTCATGTTCCTTGTTTTCATTTCTCTTCCCTAACCCTTCTGAGCATGAGTAAATGGTGCCTTTTTGATCTTAAACAGTTGGTTATTCAATTACCAGGTGGGTTCAGTTCCAGATCTAAGGGCCACAGTTTGGGGGGAGGGGATGTTCCACCAGTCTCTGTCTAACCAGTGCATCCACTGACTCTTAAGTTTTACATATACTGCTGGTGTGATGAGGAGTCCTGATGGGTTACTAACTCCAGGGCCAGCGGTTTGAAACCACCAGCTGCTCCTTAGGAGAAAGAAGAATCTTTCTCGTCCTGTAAAAAGTTAGTCTCAAGGGCTGAGCCTCGGTGGCGTAGTGGTTGTGTGTGGGACTGCGGCCCACTGGGATGGAGGTTCAATTCCAGCTCCACAGGAGCAAAGGCTGGGCCTCCTACTCCCACCACCGAAAGCAATGATGCCTAAAAAAAAAAAAAAAAAAAAAGTTAGTCTTAGAACCCCACAGGGCAGTCCCAGTGTTCTGCAGGGCCCTGTGATCCAGCATCCATTTGGTGGCAGTGAGAAAACTAAAGGGTAATTCTGTGATAATTCCCCTCAGACATTTCCATGGTTTGGAGCCACAACTGACCACAGAAGAGCGAAGAAGAGAGAGCTTCAAGCAGTCGGTGGGGAAAACAAGCCATTCTCTTTCAATTCCCTTTCCCCATAAACTCTTTGAAGCTCTTGCATGGCGTCTGTCTGGTGAAAGTGCTCAGAAAGTCAAGGTGGAGCAACGCTGCTCCCTCCTGCTTGGTGTTGTCTGTGCCTGGCACCCCTCATTGGTGAGAGGCCTACAGATCCTTCAGTTTCCCTTCAACTTCCCGCTGAGGCCCTTGTCAGTGTGCTAGAGAGCCGGCTTCTGCAGCCACGGGCACTGATGCTGGAAGGGGTGCGTGTCGTCCTCAGGGACTCCCATCTTCACCGAATGGTTCTAGCTGGTCCTTGATCTCCCCGGCTTTATGGCCCCGTAGGCTTCCCGACTGCCTTCTCACTCACGTCACGTCTAGCCCAAGATGTGGAGACAACTGTGTATGCATAAACGGTTTTACCAGCTCCTACAGTCGGATCAGATCATATCCAGGGTTCTGCTTCCCTGGTCCAGCCTCAGCCCCAGCCTGAACAATTCTGAGTGACACTCCAGGTTGCTGTGAGCCCAGGCAGACTCCAAGGCACCTAACAGCAAGAGTCTACAAAATAAGCCTCTTTTACAACATACATTTTCTTTAAGAAAGGTGGTCAGATGAAAAGAATTAGGTAATGTGTTTCGTTGATAGAAGGAGGTTAAGCCACCTAACAAATAAGCTGCTAATTTCAATGATCTAATGCCACAAAGGGTTTGTTATTTACCATCCTTACATAATCTGAAGTCCTTGCTGGCTCTTTATCAAGTGATGCGCTCAGGGTTCCGGGCCGCTTTCATCTTGTGACACTGTAATCTTAAATCCTGAGAGTGCAGTGGACTGGGGGAAAGGTTATGGAGATTCTGCCAACTGGTGCGGGATGGGTCTGGGCCTGAAGGTTTCTATACTAAAGCTCCTAGCCACATATCCCTCACTGGTAGGAAGTTTGCAAATGTGAACTAGAAAAATGAGACATAAGATGAGATTTGGTAAAGAAAAATCGGATTTGTATCTGCTGTCATGATCTGAGTTTTATTTATCATTCAGTTTTAGTAAATGAGTAGCAGGGAACTGACTTTTGCTGGCTTCCTTTTTCTTTTTTTTAAAAAATTTTATTGGGGAATATTTGTTCTTATTATTTTAATGATTTTATTGGGGGGCTCTTATAGCTCTTATAACATTCTATACATCATCTGCATCAAGCACATTTGTACACATGTTGCTATCTTCATTTCCAAATATTTTCTACTTGAGTCCTTGGTATAAGCGCCTCTTTCCCCCTCCTTTTTAAAAAAATAGATCATTTTATTGCGGGCTAATACAACTCTCATCATGATCAATATATACGTCAATTTTATGCAGACCACATTTGCACACTTGTTGCCATCATCATTCTTTAAACATTCTCCCTCCAATTGGACCCCCCAATACCAGCTTCCCATATTTTCTCTCCCTCCCCACGCCTCTCCCCCATGAACCCTTAATAACTTACAAATTATTACTTTTTCATATTGTGTACTGTCCAATGTGTCCCCTCACTCACTTCCCTGTTGTCCGTACCCCAGAGAGGAGGCTATATGTAGATCCCTGAAATTGATTCCCCCTTTCTATTCCACCATCCCTCCCCCTCCCAGTATCACCACTCCCACCTCTGGTCCTGAAGGGGTCATCTATCCTGAATTCCCCATGTTTCCAGCTCCAGTGTACATCCCCTGGTCTAGCTGGATTTCTCAGGTAGAATTGGGATCATGATAGTGGGTGTGAGAAAGCATTTGAGAGCTAGAGGAAAGTTGCATATTTCATTGTTGCTACACTGTACCTTGACTGGCTCACCTCCTCCCTACAATCCCTCTGTAAGGGGATGTTGCTTCACCTATTGATGGTCTTTGGGTCCCCAATCTGTACTTGCCCTCATTCATAATGATATAATTTTTAGTTCTTTGATACCAGATCCATTCAACACCTCATGGCCACACAGGTTGGTGTGCTTCTTCAATGTGGGCTTTGTTCCTTCTGAGCTAGATGGCCACTTGTTTACCTTCAAGACTTTAAGACCCCAGACACTGTATCTTTTGATAGCCAGGCACCATCAGCTTTCTTCACCACATTTGCTTATGCACACATTTGTCATCAGTGATCATGTTGGGAGGGTGAGCATCATGGAATGACAATTTAAAAGAACAAAATGTTCTTGCTCTGAGGGAGTACTTGAGTGAAGGTCTAATGCCCTCTGCTGTCCTGAAATTAACCCTATAAATATATACATGTTGATCTATTTCCCCATTGTCATATATAAATATATTCACTTATGTGTATGCCTGTATTTAGATCTCTATAAATGCCCTTTACCCTGAGGGTTTCCTTCTTCATTACATGGTTTAAGTTTACTCATCCCCTCCGCCATGTTTCTATGTATTAAAAGAAAAAGACCCTTCCAAATTCCTTATCCCTCAAACTTAAACAGTGGTTCCATTGATTTGAAAAAAAAAAAAAAGAGGAAAAATAGAATAGAAATGGGTTTGAGGTCTTTAGTGACAAACAAATTCTTCTCACAAAACAAACAACTAAATCCAATTTTCACATCACAGCATTGTTATTTTCACAGTTTTGCTTGCTTCCCTCATGTGAATATGATGTCCCTGTTGCAAAGGGCACCATGTTCTGATGGTGAACCAATGGTCAGAGGTTTGATTCCACCCAAAAGTGCCTCAGAACAAATACCTGTCAATCCACCTCCAAAACTTTAGGCCTTTGTTTCAGAGGAGTTGGCTGCAGTTTAGTAAACACTCTGTACATGGAAATACAGATAGAAGGATCTCTATTGGAGTGAAATCATATCTCTTAAGTTACCTCGCAAGAGCACCGAGAGACCAGTTGGGGTCATAAGATGTTATCTATCCAGTACAAATGTCAAGGAGTCCCCTTCTCTTATGCACAGGAAGTGCAACCCAGTTGCTGGTGGTCGAGAGTGAAATTCCTCTCCCATTCCGGTTCACCTGGAGTCCCTGCAGGCCCAGCCACCTTGCAGGGAGGCCAGCACCAGGTGAGATACGACAGGTGCTTAACTGAGAGGTAAGGAAGCATGTCCCTGTAGACAGAGTGTTGCAAACGGTCATTAAGTGTATCTGAAAAGAACCAGGACACTTACAGACATATGGCGGATTGAATAGGCTTTGTGGGTGGGTCCAAATCTACCCACTTTTTGCATTAATGTTGCAAAAGGGAAATGTCCGACTATTACAAATTCTACACACAGGACTTAAAGCCAGCTTTTGGAAAGGGGCCTAGCCTTTAGAACTTCCAAGAGCTTCCCATAGTAAAGTTGCTATATAATAATGTCTTATTAATCCAAATGACACTACACAGTGCTTTGCACACCATAGATGGAGATGCTTATCGACAGAACAGACAATGATGAATCAGTTAGGTTGCTGGGGCAGTCGACCTTGGTTCTGACTTCCCAGCGCTGAAAGAATTCACGGCAGAGGCACTCTGGTAACTCCAAGTGACTTCAACGAGGGAAGGGGACATTTCAGGTATTACACTCTCCACAAGAACATACTGCTTCTGGAAAGTGTACAAGGCCCCACGGAACTTGCAAATTAAGATGGCCATTTCAGGAGAGTGCGGAAAACCACATGAAATGGAGACTGGAACAAGAGCATGAAAGCCACATTTGCTGAGCTAAGAGCAGGAGCTCCCCAAAGGCAAATAGCATGGGGCCTGAAGACCTATAGGTCTTACTCGCTGAGCACCCTAACCCTCACCCTAACCCTAACCTTGCAGAACACTCCAAACAAGAGAGAGACAAGGGTCTGCTTTTTATCCCCTCCCAACCCTACTGGTGGGGGACACAAGGTTGAGGGTACTGGCTGCCTGTTTTGGCTGAGTTTAGGCACACTTGTGTGATGCCATATTGGTGTCTAAGGTTGGAATGGCCAGGTTGGCTTCCATCTGGATCTAGGTGGCTTGGCTATGGGCATGTTCAGTTTTGGATTTTCCCATAGGTATCTAATTAGAGTGCCTGATTTCTTTCCAATCCCTTTATTGGGGCCCTGCAAGGCAATTTTCACTAGGGCAGGCATATGGGAAGACAACCTCCTTCAAAGCTAGTCTAGCAATCTGACAATTCCAGTTACTTTCAAGGTAGAGAACCACAGCTAGCCTATAGGTCACATTTTCTCAGCAAAGGAAAACAAGCCCTATTAACTCATTTGCATCTTAAATATTGAGAATGATACATAAGCAAAGTGTCCTTTGAAAAACAGAGACCCAGATGAAATGAAGGAATTTGATGTTTTCTTTCCTTTATCTTCTTTTTCAAGTTTCTTTGGCCATCCATCGTCAGGCTTCTCTGATTTTCTATAAATCCTTTATAATGTCTCCCCCTCCTGCAGTCTCTGCTTTGGGGCCAGAGCAGCTCAAATATGTACTACCACGCACTCTTAGGTAGCATAAGGTTTAATCCAATTACAAACTTTTTTTGGCTTTTTTTTGGGGGGGGGGGTAATCACTGCCCTCTGGTGGTCATGGGAGCTACCCAGCACTGCTTCTGAGAGCAGCTGCTGGATTTGAACTGCCAAGCCTGTGGCCTGCAGTCCCACACTCAACCACTTCTTGCCACCGGGGCTCAACCTCTGATTACAAATCTTGAATTAGTTATTCATTCTTAAACCTGTGGGGAGCTTGTTCAATTGCCCCAAATTCTTTAAATGCTAATTAGAAATGAAGTTCAGGTTAAATGCACAATAGGTACATTCACAGGAACAAAAGAGCTAGAAGCTAATAAATATTAAATAACATTTAGGACACAAGCTATTGGAAAAAATGGAAGTGTCAAATGAGACAGACACTCTCAGAACCACCCCATCTCCACTCAGAATTGACTGTAGTTCTGATACTTAATACTTGTCCTATGGTGACCGAACAGAGAAGGGTCACAGTAGTAGTAACTGGATGTGGTTGTGTTGCTTGAGGTCTGTCTTCAATACACTAGATGCCATCAAAGAGGTACCCCACAAATGCAGTCCTTCAGTGTGTCAAGAGACAGAAGTAAAAGAAAAACATTCATGTCTCTTGAAGCAGTTAAAATGAAATGAGAGTGAAAAGCAACGAAAATCACATCTAGCAAAGTTTAATTTACAGATGCTGAAGCATGTCTAAAAATTCCATTCTTGGTTTCAGAGACTGGGAATAGGGGTGGGGGGGGGTGGAGGGAAAAGAATTCCTTAGGAGGTAGTAAGTTTGAAACAACCAAAAAGGAAGAAAAAGGCAAAAGGGAGGGCCAAGTGAAGAATCGAAATCGTTCATATGTATTCTCTTTTTCTGCCATGCTCTTGGAAGCTGGGGAAGACGTGTGATTATCCTAGATTAAAATGAGTCATGAGCATCAGACTGTTAAAAATTTGATTGCAGTTTTTGTGATTACCCACATTAAAGACCTAAAGGCTCAAACACAGGCAGCTACAGGAGCAGCGCTGGCAAAGTTAAAAGTGAAAGCATACAGCCACAGCGTTACTGATTTAAGACCAAAACTTTCATTTCAGAAGACTGAGATA